>JAJOZX010005046.1:0-300000 GCA_023014485.1 Bathynomus jamesi | reverse complement strand
GCTTGCTGTTAAACCCCTCCGAAAACCCGTAAAAAGGTGGCACTTAATCCACCTCGACCCCGCCTACCTAAAGGCTATAAAAACCCTGAGAGAGTCGACGGCAAGGTTCTTACCCCTCTTGCCGTCCTTAACTATGCCATAAGCCGCAGACTCTGTGATTGATTGTGTAGTGACGCTACCTCAGCTTATATAAGACTAAGGCTATAATTTTAACTTACAATAAGAATTTATTACATTTCACTTTCCAAAAGATCCCTAAAAAATGAAAATCCTAAACCGCTGTTATTCGTCAACGTAACTTATGAACTCGTGAAATAATAAAGCCTAAAGAAGGGGACTTCATTGTTTTCATTCACGGTAAAAATTCAGTTTATGAAACTATCCCAACTATACAAATTACTTCAAGAAGAAGTCGGATTAAGTTGCTCGATGGTAATTCTCCGAGACGAGGTAGTTAACAGAAGTGAGAGTGATCAATGAGAGTTAACATGTATTTGAAGAGAGTTGTGCGCGCCCACGAGCGTTGACGTTAAACGTGATCCAAAGTAGAGTCCTCCTGGATCCCCATCATTCCAAGCGTGACATGGTCGGAAGCCCTACGGATACAATTCCGTCTACCAAACGAGCGGAAAGACCGTACGACATATGTTTTTGTGTGTGTGTGAGAGAGAGAGAGAGAGAGAGAGAGAGAGAGAGAGAGAGCCTTACCTACGGAATCGTGACGATCTTGAGGATACAAACAGAATCCGTCGCTTTATAAATGCTCTTTTTCATGAGAAAAGGGATATAATTAAGGTTAGGCGAGGTTACGTTAGGGTAGGTAAAGTTAAATTATGTTTGGTTATTAAGTTTTTAAATTAGGTGAGTGTCGCGATACAGAACTGAATACGTGTGGTGTGAAAATGTCGCGGTTCTGTAGGGAAACCAAACGTGTGTGTGTGAGAGAGAGAGAGAGAGAGAATTATCACCATATATATATACTGTATATATATATATATATATATATATATGTATATGGGATGCCTTTCACAATTAAACACGTGAAATCAATGAATGATGCAAACCCACGAGGAAAAAGAAAAATGATTCCAAGGTCTTTCGTGTATTCAGAAGTACATCTCGTCAAGTCAGGGAATGAAGGGAGAAGGCGAGATGACGAAACTATATACATATGTACAACGGGACAGAGAAATAAAAAGTTTGGCACATGATTAACAAGAGTTAATTAGAGGCAAAAGGTATTTTAACAGGATATTGTCAATTTTATACATTCCCGCACTGTTCTTGAAATTATTTTTAAAATGGTCCTGGAGCCTTACCCTACCAGGACAAGAAACTACGTAACCTTGTCGAGGTGTAGCAGCTTAAACCGACTGGAATGTCTGCCTGGAAATCTGGAAGCAGATTTCTAACTTGCGGGGGGCAATAGGCATCCGGAAGGTACTAGTTAGTAGTTTCGAACAAGCCAGGAAAGGCCTAGCAAGCCTCTGGTGGTTTGTTTTCTTTTGCTCAAGTACAACGCAAAGAGCCTAGGAACGGACGGACCACGTTACGACTTTGGCGCGAAAACGGACTTTCTTTTGGATTGCTACAATAAATGTCGGAACACTTAGAGATAAATGCGAAGAAATAGTTGAGTTCATGGAATCGAAATCTATGCATATTATGGGAATCGCAGAAACCAGATGGAGAGGTGAAGGAACCAAGGTACTGCACAATGATTATAAGTGCATATACAAGGGCAGAGAAGAGGATACCAGATCGGGTGTGGCAATTGTACTGTCCCCCCGATTTTCTGAACATGTTGGAGTGATAATGAAGAGTGAGAGATTGATGGGAGTGACCCTGAGCCTAAACGGAGAGAGACTATCGGTAATCCAGGCATATGCACCGCAGAGTGCAAGATCACAGGAGGAAAAGGAAACTTTTTATGAGGATCTTCAGGGAGTGATAGATAGGCTGCCTTATGGACCAAGAATTTTGATGGGAGACCTAAATGGTCATGTGGGTGGAGATCGAAACGGAAATGAAGACGTGATTGGGGCATTTGGTGTGGGAGAGAGAAATTTGGCAGGGGAAATGCTGGTAAATTTTTGTGCAAGAAATGTTCTTAGTATAATGAACACATTTTTTAAGCACCAGGAATCACGTCTCTATACGTGGTATGGATGGAATAGTAGAACCGGAAATTATGATAAGAAGTCTCAGATAGACTTTATTGTAGTGTATAAAAAGTCATTGGTGAAAGATGTAAGAGTAGTACCATCTGTGTCTTTTGACTCGGATCATAGACTTGTTAAGGCCAAAATTTTGCTTCCAGTACCACAAAATCTAAAAAAGCCTAGAAGGAGAAGGTGTGCACGGAGAATATACCAGAAAAACTGAAAGAGATTAGAACTAGAACTGAGGAGGCTTTTGGACGAAGGGTAGCTACGGAAATAGTGGAGGAGGTTTGGGTTGAGTTTAGGAGAACGATGGAAGGAATACAGCGAGAGGTGATTGGAGAAAGGGTAATTGGAGGGTGAAAAAAGAAAAAGACGGCATGGTGGACCCAGGAGGTAAAGGAGGCAGTGACAAATAAGATGCGTGCTTTTAGAAGATGGCTTAAGGATAGAAATGAGCAAACAAGGCAAGAATATGTCCAAATGAGAAACCACACCAACGAGGTTAAAAGAGGAGCGAAACGCTCTGTGTGGGAGAAAATCGGTAGAGACTTAGAAGAGGATTTTCAAGGCTCGAAGAAGTTACTGTATAGCGTGGCTAAGAAGTATAAAAATGGAGAAAGCAAGAAAACAACAGTGGCGATTAAAAATGCACATGGTGAAGTCCTCACTGATAAAAGCGAGGTGGCCGCACGCTGGAACGAATACTTTAGACATCTTCTGAATAACGAGAACCAATATGTTGAGGTGAGACGGGAGGAGCGGCTAAATCATGAGGGGGACAGAGAGATCGCTAGAGAGGAGGTTATTCAAGCACTAAAGAGGATGAAGAATAATAAAGCTCCCGGACCGGATGCAATTGTCACAGAAACAATAAAAGCAGCTGGTGATCCTGCTGTGGACTGGATGCTAAGCATTTTCCCGGTGGTGTGGTCGCAGGGAATTGTACCGGTAGAATGGGGCAGAGAAATTATATGTCCTATATATAAAAAGAAGGGAAGTGAGCAGGAATGTCAAAACTACCGTGGCATATCTTTGATGTGTCATGTGGAGAAAATATATGAAAGGATTTTGGAACATACTGTAGAATACGAAACATACTGGAACCTGGGTTACTGGAGTATCAATGTGGCTTTCGTGCAGGCCGGAGTACTATAGATCAAATTTCAGCCATAAGACAATATCTTGAGAAGAGCCGAGAATTCAATTTGGACCGCTTCATATGTTTTTTGGATCTGGAGAAGGTGCCATCCAAGCTTCTGAGAGCAGTAATGAGCACCTATAGAGTCTCCCAGAGCACGGTGGTGGGATCGAAGGAGTGGTTTGATGTAAGTACAGGAGTTAAACAAGGGAGTATTCTGTCACCCATTTTATTTATTGCCTACATCAACAGAGTTATGGAACACATAACTGAGGAAATTGAAGAGGAAATAGAAATTTTTGGATATGCTGATGATGTGGCTGTTGGGACTAACACAAGCACAATCCCTGGAGAGAATTATGCAGAGGTGGGATGAGAGATTGAGGGAGTATGGACTGAAACTGAATTATGATAAAACTGAATATATGGTGGTAACGAGGGGAGCGAACGAGGATGGAATCTTTGTTGAGGGAAGGGAAATGAAAAAGACGGACACATTTAAATACCTTGGTAGTGTGATAGAAAATGATGCGGATGCAGAGGTGAATGAAAGAATTGCTAAATATAGCAGAAATGTTTCCTTCCTGTACCCCCTATTGAAAGACCAAAACATCCCTAAAAAGGTAAAGATGCATATATACCCAACAATATTGAAACCAATCTTACTATACGGCAGCGAGACTTGGGCCCTAACCACAAGGACGAGGGGAAAACTACAAGCAGCTGAAATGAGGGTCCTGAGATTGAGAGAAAGAGTAAGTAGATTGGATAAAATAAGGAACACTGAAATAAGAAGGCGATTGGGTGTAACTTCGGTTAATGAGAATATTGAGAGGAACCAACTGAGATGGTACGGGCATGTCCATCGAATGCCGATGGAAAAGACAGCAAGAAGAATGCTGGAATGGGCCTTTCAGAACAGAAGACCAGTTGGAAGACCCAAGATCCGATGGATGGATAACATCAAGAGTGCTGTCGAGAAGTGTGGAATCAGTCTCCAACAGGCGAACTTGATGTGCAGAGATCGTGAGGCATGGAGGAGTCTCGTCCGAGGGCTCCCAACTGACAGACCGCTTTACGTAGGTCTACCAGGCGCCTGGTAAGAATAAATGGACATTTTAAAATATTCCTTTCAATTATATCTGTTTTTAACGAGCGCTTTAGAACTATCCCACTTGATATTATGATTACATCTATACATATGGTTAAACAATGCATTAGAATTATTTGCTGTTCTACACACATATTTATGCTGTTTTACCCTAATATCTAACGTTTTACCCGTTTGGCCTATATATACTGAGTTACATTGTGTACATCCGATCAAATACACACAACCAACCACATTATCCGGGCTATTCTTTTTTAGGCGTGATTTAACAGTATTATTATACTTAAAGACTACATTCATACCAATTGCTTTAAGTAAAGTCGGAAGATATTGAAAATTAACATGGTAAGGTAGGCTAAGGATATTTTTACGCTCAAATTCCTTTACAGCTAAACTATTATAATACCTATTCATGGCTTTCCTAAAGCAATTATCTAGAAATGAAATAGGGTAACATAATTTAGTACCAATATTTATGATATTGCATAACTCGGAATCTAAAAATTCAGGACTGACAGCTCTCAATGCTCTAAGAAACATAGCAGAGAAAATAGAAGATTTAATGGAGGGATGATGGTCCGAATAAAAATGCACATAAGAGTTATTATTAGTAGGCTTAAGAAAAACTTCAAATTTGAACTGATTCAAGCATCTCCGAATTTTTAGATCCAGAAAAGATAGGCTTCCATCATTTTCTTTTTCAACAGTGAACTTAATAGATGGGACTAAATTGTTGAGCCTACCAAGAAATAAGTCAACATCCAAATTGTTAGGCCAAAGGCATAAAATATCATCTATATACCTGTACAAACAAAGTTAAAATTAACATTAGTAGGCTAAATTCTACTTTCAAAAAATTCCATATATAAGTTAGCTAATACCGTTGAGAGGGGATTTCCCATCGCCAGTCCAAACGACAAAGCATAAAACTTATTTTCAAACTGAAATTTACAATATTTGACGCAAAGCTACATGGTAGCTATTGCAATGAAATGGAGGTTAAAGCTCTTTTTGTTAAGACTGAGGAGAACAGCCATGGTTTGGAAAGGCATTTGAAAGCCTTTTGGGAACTTGAATCCATTGGCATAAAGGACAAACAGGAGAAGCAGGCAAGTACAATGAACAGTGATGTTTTAGAGCAATTTGAAAAAGGTGTTGGGTTTAGAGATGGTTGCTACGAAGTTGGTTTCCCTTGGAAGGAGTCTTGCAAACCCAGCTCAAACCTTCTGCTAGCTAATAGGAGGTTGGAGACTTCATTGCACAAGCTAAGGAAAAATGAGGAGTTGTTAAATGAATACGATGAGGCCATCCTAAGCTATGTAAAGGAGGGCTATGCTGAAAGGGTGCAAGCCGCAAGGTAAGCTGGTGAGCCAGGAGGCACATTATCTGCCACACCATGCAGTGGTACGGCGAGACAAAACTACCACCAAACTGAGGGTAGTTTTTGATGGCTCAGCCAAGGACAAAGGTGGTGTGTCCTTGAATGACTGTTTGGATGCTGGGCCAAATTTAAATGCAGATTTGCTGCGATTCAGGTTTGGTAGAATAGCATTGACTGCAGATGTGAAATAATCATTTTTGAGGATAAAGTTAAAACCAGAGGACAGAGTTGCAGTAAGGTATCTGTGGGTGGATACGAAAAACTTGTTGGAAAATAAACCCAAGGTTCAAGCATATAGAATGAAGTCAGTGCTGTTTGGCCTCAGCTCTAGTCCATTTCTGTTGGCAGCTACTATCAGTGATGTAGGTCTCGAGATCGGTCTCGGTCTCGAGACCGATCTCGAGACCCAATTTACAGATCTCGATCTCGATCTCGGTCTCCGCTATTTAGATCTCGATCTCGGTCTCGACAGACGCGGTCTCGGTTTTTCTCTCCGAGACCTTTCGAGACCTCTCGAGACCGTAATGAAAAATACATGTTGAAACTGGGAAGATGTTGAACCGCAGGGAACAGTTGCGGCGGTACCTCTTAGAGATCGATGAATCTCATATTATAGACAACTGCTCTCCAATAAAGTTTTGGCACCAGAAAAGGGATAAATTCCCATCACTGGCCAATATTGCCATGACTGTTTTAACAGTGCCTGCCTCTAGTGCTCCAATTGAGTGTGTATTTAGCCATGGAGGCATAATAATGAGGCCCCACAGAAGTTGAACTTCAGCAGATCTTCTGAGCATGCTGATGCTCCTTAAATAAATAAAAAGTACGTGTATATATATATATTCATTTGTTAATTTATAGGCTACACTTTTTGCATTCAACACACTACATCTGAGAGAGTAGTTATTAGTTTATTAATATACTTAACATAGTCTAATTTCCATAGTAGTGTAAAACAAATTGAAAGGGCATGAGCTTGGTCTCGATCTCGATCTCGATCTCGAATTTTAAGGGTCTCGATCTCGGAAGGTAGATCTCGATCTCGAACCTTTGATCTCGGTCTCGATCTTGGTCTCACAGGATCAGGTCTCGATTTCGGTCTCAGTCTCGAACTTGGTGGTCTCGACTACATCAATGGCTACTATGCAGTACCATTTTAAGAAATATTCTGAAGTCTATCCTAATACTATTGAACACATAAGGAAAAATTTTTATATTGATGATTTGCTGTGTTCCGTGGATAATACAGAAATGGTTAAACAGATATTCATGGATGCTAGAGCTATAATGAGGGAGGCTGGCATGGAGCTTAGAAAGTATTGAGGATTCTGGTTTTAAGGAGTTGTGGGCAATAGACACAAAGGTGCTAGGCATTGTTTGGTAGCAAAGAGAGGATTTGTTTACCTTCAATGGGAAATCTTTAGTAGAGCTGGCTAAGAATGAGACAAGATGGACAAAACGTACAGCTCTTACTTTGGCTTCAAAGGTCTTTGATCCTCTTAGATTCCTGGCTCCATTTGTGATAAAGTAAAAAATTTGGTTTCAGAGCCTCTGAGAAATTGGACTTGGTTGGGACCAAGAGTTACCCGATCATATAGTGGTACAGTGGAAATATTGGTTCAAAGAAGTGGCACATCTTGGAGACACTGAAATCCCAAGATGGTACTTTGGAGAGTTGAACAATATTCCAAATAATTTGGAGCTGCACATCTTTTGTGATGCAAGTGAGGAAGCCTATGCAACTTGCATTTATATAAGAGACACATTCGAAGAGGAAGTTGCAGGTTGGTTGCTGCAAAGAGCAGAGTAGCACCTTTGAAAAGGCTTTCTATACCAAGGTTGGAATTGATGGGTGCAGTCATTGCTAGTCGGCTTGCCGTTAAGTGCAAAACTCTTTTGGCCTTTATGAAATTCCAAGCTATTATTGGACAGACTCCACTATAGTTTGGCACTGGTTAAGAAGCCAGGCAAGGAAATGGAAACCATTTGTTGCCAATAGGGTGGAGGAAATTCAAGCACACACAGATCCGAAGCAATGGAAGCATTGTCCAGGCACCCAAAACCTAACTGATTTACCAACACGAGGAATTTCAGTGAAAATCTTCCACAGTCAAGTTTGTGGTGGAATGGGCCAGAGTGGCTAAAACTTGGAAGTGAAAACTGGCCTAATCAGCCTATTGTAGGAGAATGCCAGGCAGAAGAAGAATGGGTGAGTGAGATGAGAACAGTTATCAAGTTATGCAGCAGGAGGCTTGAGGACATTACCAGTCTGAAAAGGTTGTTAAGAGTGACAGCATGGTGTATATAGATTTACGGACAACATTAAGGGAGAAACAAGAAGGGAAGGAATTCTGAACAGTAAGGAGATTCAACAAGCCAGTTTGGTGGTAGTTTTGTCTCGACGTACCACTGCATGGTGTGGCAGATAATGTGCCTCCTGGCTCACCAGCTCACCTTGCACCCTTTCAGCATAGCCTTCCTTTACATAGCTTAGGATGGCCTCATCACATTCATTTAACAACTCATTTTTCTTTAGCCTGTGCAATGAAGTCTCCAACCTCCTATTAGCTAGCTGAAGGTTTGAGCTGGGTTTGCAAGACTCCTTCCAAGGGAGGCCAACTTCGTAGCAACCATCTCTAAACCCAACACCTTTTTCAAATTGCTCTAAAATATCACTGTTCATTGTACTTGCCTGCTTCTCCTGTTTGTCCTTTATGCCAATGGATTCAAGTTCCCAAAAGGCTTTCAAATGCCTTTCCAAACCATGGCTGTTCTCAATCTTAACAAAAAGAGCTTTAACCTCCATTTCATTGTAATAGCTACCATGTAGGATCGAGCCTAGCTTACTTTCAATAGCTACAGGACCTTGAGATGTGCGGACAATGTTACCAATGTTGAAGTCCCAATAATAGTCAGCTCCAATCAAAAGACTAATATCTTCTGTTCCTTCAAACTTATTGTTGCCCAAATTAATTCCTTTAACTTGCAATTCTTGGACATATGCTATATCTAAACAAGTAGTGACTGGAGCACAAAGTTCCTCAATCTCTACAGCTTGGACCTTGATAGTGGGACTTTGTGGTAACAACCCCTTAACCAGAACTTCTACCTTCTTAACTTTGGTTCGGTTTTGAACTGAAACCCCAAACCCAGAAATTCTTAAATTTTCCCTCTTAAATTCTTTAAACTTCAATTTTCTGGAAATTCTGGTCTTAATAAAGCTACACTGGCTACCACTCTCAAACAACACTCTTACAGTAGCTTCTCCATCATTCTCAATTAATAATACTGCAGCTGTTTGCAATAATCCTCCTTTACTTTTACTCCCTTTCATAGCAGTGGCATGTGCCACTGATGTCTCTACTTCTGGGGTAGGCCTACTAGGAGTGTTTTCACACAATAATGGCTGATGCCGGCCATGGCATTTTTTGCACAAAATTTTAAACTTACAAAACCTTGCTCTGTGACCTTTCAAAAAACATTTAAAACATGCTGTGGACTTAGTTACCCTGTCCTCTCTCTCCTCAACAGGTAAAGCCTCAGCCACCTCACATTTATATTTGCCTTCGCAAAATATGCATTCCTTGATTCCCTTTAATTTGTTCTCAGAGGATGCATGTACAGCTGACACTATACCTGGGCTATTCCTTTTTGTAGAAACTTTGGTGCTGTGACTGCCTTTGTCCCCTTGTTTAACATCACAATGTGCAAACTCAATTCTCTGTCGTCTTGCTAATTCTGTCCCTAAAAGGCTTAACATCTGCTGAAGGGGAATGTACAAATGTTCTGTAGAGTGTTCCCTACTTAATTCAAGCAAAATTGAGCTAGGCAATTTAGACTCCAGTATAGTAACCAACATTACACCATACCTTTCCAATCCTACACCCAAGTTGTCCAGGGACCTAGTTCTAACTTCAAATTCATCATATAACTGCCGGAACTCCTTGACACTATTGGGATTATTAACAGGAGGTATAGCTAAAAGTTCGCGGAGGTGGCTTTTAATTAAGATCTCTGGCTTACCAAACCGTTTCTTTAATATATCCCAAGCCACATCATAATTAGCCTCTGTTAATGCTAATCCTGCTATTGTCTTTACTGCCTCCCCTTCCAAGAGGGACTGTAAATAATTAAACTTCTCCACCGCACTTAACACTTGACTAGAATAAGCTGCTAACTGAAAACTGTCTGCCCATCCTTGCCATTCCTGAATACTCCCAGAAAATGTTTTGAGTACAAGCCTCGGTAATTGAACTGCAGATCTGTTAACTTAACTTCACAAACACTATTTGTTGAGGGCTGTGTTTCATTATTATACCTGGTCTCTAACTGTACTAAGCTGCTAAACTCTTTTGCTCTGTGGCATGCTTTAATTATGTCATCAATAATCTCTTCAAAATAAATTATGTCATTTTCTATTTCATCCTCTTCTATAAGAGCATCAATTTTAACATTTACTTCGTTTAGAGCAACCTTTTTTAGTTTTTAATATGGAGAGCTGCGCATTCACTAAACTTAAATCCTCTTGCTCTGTGGCAGAACCTATAGTGGCAATGACCTTTGTAATTAGACCTTTGTAGGCGCGTCTCCTTTTTCTAAACTTGTTCAATTCAGTTGCACTCATCTTCAATGCAAACAACAATTGGGCTCAATGCCAAATAAGCTGAATTGGCAAAAATACTTAACCAAACTGATCAAACTCAAATTTTGCTTTTTTCCAAATAAATTGAATTGCTTGGTTGGGGTACTGACCAACCACCAGTATGGAATACCAAATTTTCCACCCAAGTAACTAACGCACTGAAGTCTGCAACTTTCGCCTACGAACAATAAAACCAAAATTAACCAAACCGGTAAAAATGTAGGCCCAAAACAACGACAGACTAGCGGCCAAGTTTCGCAATTGGGCGACCAAACTTTCTATCCTGGGACCTTAACTCATTTATGCTCAACCCGTCCAGGCCTAACTTGGGCTACAATTTGCACAATCAGAACTTTGCCGAAAAATAGTTATTGACTCAGTCTTGGACTAGAATCCAGTTTCGAAGGACCATGTTATTTTTCATTTTATTGGGTTCAGAATCCCAGCTGAGCCCTGAACGGCCAAGCTCTGAAGGGCCACACAGCCCAAGTTAAGCTAGACTAAAACTTACGGACTTGGAGGTCTTATTAGGTTCTACCTCAGGGTTGCTGACTCGATGTGGACCTATCTTAGGCCTCAGTTGCATAAAATTAAGATAAAAATAAAAGGGACAAAATTTATGGTCTTCTTTCTAAACCTTACAACAACACACAACCTGCACCATTGCACGATGCAACAATCTTGTATCTAAACCAAACTGAATTGCAAGAGAGCTCTCTATAAGACCACGCCCTGTAAATCGAGCCATAGATCAATGGTGCACAAACTTTTTTGATGTGAGGGCCAAACCAACCATCTGTTTTAAATGTAGGGGCCAGATATATAGATATTCTATTTTTTATAAATATGCATTTTTATAAACAGGGGTAATATTTCAGATTTTTCTTTGGGTAGCTACCCTTTTCATGTGAAAAATGTGAATTGAAAAGACCCGTGGGGGCCACATTTGGCCCGCGTGCCAGGGTTTGTGCATCACTGCCATACATGAATTCCGACCAAGGATAAAAAGTTATTGAAATGGAAGGAAAGCATTTCGAACAATTTTTTTTAGTAATTTCAGGTAAATTTTACGTTAAAAATTATTTTTATAAAAAAAATATTAAAAAGGTTTAATAATTTTTGCATGTTAAATAGAAAAATCATACTCTTTCGTTAAATGTTGATAGAATTTGAATTATTTGATATTTTAGTCTGAAAACTTGTTTGCATATCGATAAATACATGTTTTGTGTAGAAGTTTTATTAAAATTAAATAATAAATGTTGATTTTATAGCCTTTTTAAAATGTACCCTTTTTTATGGCACATCCGTTACCGTTATATATATATATATATATATATATATATATATATATATATATATATATATATATATATATACTGGGAAAGGTTACGCGAACTAAACCTATATTCACTGGAAAGGAGAAGAGAGAGATACACCATTATTTACACTTGGAAAATAATGGAGAAACTAGTCCCCAATCTTACTCTGAACCCTGTACCTCCCCAAACAACGGTGGAAAGTAGAAAAGGAAGACTGTGTCGTGTTTCCAAATTAAAGGCGAGACAGGGAACATCCCTAGCCCTGAAAGAAAATAGTTTTGTTGTGAGAGGACCAAAACTGTTTAATCAGCTGCCCAAAGACCTAAGGAACACGAATGGTGTTGCAGTGGACATCTTCAAAAGAAGATTAGACGCCCAGCTCAGAACAATCCCCGATGAGCGGGGCGTACCTGGCTATGTGAGGTGGAGAGTACAAGAAACCAACTCACTACTTCACCAGGCCAACTCGAGAGGAGGGGCGACAAGCTTGACCTTCGTGAAATGAGGAATCAATGCGCGGAACCTTTGAAAGGTTGAAAGGTATATATATATATATATATATATATATAGATAGATAGATAAACCAAGTGATTTCATTTCCACACTATTTAATGGGACCGATCCCTGAAAAACAGGAACCCATTCAACGTAGATTCCCTTTTCATGACGTCAGAACAAATTGGTATAATGTAAACAAAGTCAGGTGTGTAGTCCAGAATTCCCAGATTTCTGATGGGAAAGAACAGTGTCTTTCTAAAGCTCGCGTCGGGAAGGAGTGTTGGTCCTTTGGTCGTTGCGTCACTATCGTCCTATTTATTTGAGGTTTGTGGAGGCATTGTTTCATTCCAAGCGCATCTCTTCATCAGGTACGTTCACCACTGTAGTTAATCTTACTCATATATATATATATATATATATATAATCTTGGATTCATATCCGCATGCATGAAGTGGAATTTTATTAGATGCTTTGAGGTTTTTACCTCGATCATAGTATTTGGTTAGGTTTTAATATCTGATTAAGGCGTTTTCTCATTTCGATATATATACAGGGCGTCCCAAAAAAAATGTATACACACTTTAAATAATTATAAAGGCAGTGTTTATTAAAATACATTTCATTTTCAAAATGTAATAGAATCTACAGACATTATTTAATTGTTTTGTCAACGCCTGTTTTCAAACTGACGTCCGTTCTGGTCCAGGCACTGCTGATAACGCGAAGCAATGGAATCGCAAACATCACGAAACATTTCGTTTGGTATTTGTGTGCATTCTCGTTCAATGGCTGCTCTCAATTCAGCGACTGTTGCAGGTTTTATAGCGTAGACTTTGTCTTTTAAGTATCCCCATAAAAAAAAGTCTAGTGGTGTGAGGTCTGGTGAACGCGGAGGGTATTCTACGAAACCCCTTCGTCCAATCCACATCCACATCGTGCCAAGTACCACTCGCAATACTCCACTCTTCGGTCCGGATCATCATCTTCATTAATAGCATGGACTAATCTTGGAATGTAACTTTTCCATTGACAGCGCTTCAAAATGCGTTGGACAGACGATTCTGAAATTCCTACCTCACGACTCGCTTGCCGCACAGATTTTCTTGGACTTTGGTGATACGTTTCCAGTACTCTTTCTTGCTTTGTGGGGCTTGTCGATGTCCGTGGTCTTCCGGAACGCTTCTTGTGGACATTCTGAACAGTTCCATCGGCTTCAAACTTATCTCTAATTCGAGTGATGGTAAGTCGCGTTGGTGGATCTGTTTGAAACTCCCTCCTAAACTGTCTTTGCACTTCAACTGCGTTTTCACACTTCCAGTAGCATTTTAGAATGAATTTCCTTTGTTCAAAGCTTAGTCTGACTGCCATTATTAATTCTAATGGGTTTAACTTGGAAAGAAAGAAACATCAATTGAGCTATCAGCTGTTAAAGTGTGTATACATTTTTTTGGGACGCCCTGTATATATATATGTATATATATATATATATATATATATATATATATATATATATATATATATATATATATATATATACAGTATATACACTTTAGTTAACCCTGGCTTTTGCTTCTGCCTGAGTTGTTCATCCTGAAGAAGGTCAAACTTGTTCCTCTACCTTAGTTAGACCTACAGCTTAACTTGGAATTCGAACCACGACCCACCACGAGTGGTCAGAAATTACAAAGTCCTCATGCGGACTCGAATTCCCAACCTTCCAATCAGCAGCCCAGCGACTTAACCACTAGGCTACCCAGGGTACCCATTTATCTACCAACCAGTTTTATTGTATAGAAGAATGAATAGCTGGGTGAGTTGCGAGCTGATTGCCATCACTGGGAATCGAACCCGGAGCCGGTGGATTCGTAGTTAGCGATGCTAACCACTACATTACCGCACATAATATATATATATATTTTTTTATATTTTAATTGGGGTTGTTTAACCTCCTTCGCAACATCTAAGGTCATATGACGGAGGGGACCTACAGCTTTACGTGGGATCCGAACCACTGGTCGCTACATAATCTGGGCGTAGAGGACGATCTTCCATCCAACTACTACCCAGACCCAATGTCGCTTAACTTCTCTGATCTCCGGGAAGCGGTGTTACGACATTGGCCACGACGTAGCCCATATATATATATATATATATATATCGGGTGGTCCGAAAAAAGACGCATTTTTTAAAAATTAATATCTCAGTAACCCCCTTCCTTATCATGACAATTTTTATATGCAAGATACTTTCAAACTTCCTTTTTGAATGCAAGAAACGGAATTCTGATATCTTTTATAGTTTTCTCGCAATTAACAAAAGTAACAACATGGGTCAAAAAAACGAATATCATGAGAAAGGAAAAATTTAATCAGAAATTTAACTAATTAATTTACAGTAAATGATCGATTGGACCACCACTCTGTTGACACACTAATCTAAGTCTTTTCTTCCACACAAAAATAATACTTCTTACTTCATTAATGCCATTTCTTGCCAAGATTCAAGTATTTTACTTTTTAATTCTGATTCGGTGAATTTTTCTCGTCGACCTCTGTAAACCTTCTCTTTTAGTAACTCCCAAATTGAGTAGTCCATAGGATTACAATCTGGGCTTTGTGGTGGCCACTCATTTTTCGTTATTAATTTTGGTGTATTGCTAATCAGAAACGACTGTGTGGCGTAGCTTGTATGCGACGGTGCTCCATCTTGTTGAAATATGAAATCATTTTCTTGATACAGGCGACGACAATCCGGCAACAATTTTGTTCTTAAAAGTTCAATGTAATTTGCAGAATTCACCTTTGTCTTTTCAGTTTCAATAAAAGAACATCTGTCTTGCCATTCCAAGAGACCCCTGCAGATATCATAACCTTTTTGGAGAATCTTGACGTTTCATGATACAATCTGTTTATTGAAATGTCACACTTTTTACCACGCCCGTAGACAACATCATTTTGACGGTTTCGCGGAATTTCTAGAGTGAAATCTTTTTCATCCGTGAAGACTATCTTTTTAATATCAACGACAGAGAAATTATCAAGTAACTTTCTGCACCTTGTTTTCTTTTATCCTTAACAGTATCACTTTTTCTAGAAGATACTATTCTTTTGAAGGCTTTTAGTTTTTGTGCTTTAATTATTCGGTGTACAGAAGTCTTTCCAATATTCAAATGTTTAGCAATTGTTCTTTGTGACAAATGACTTCCTGGTTTATCTTCTTGAGAGCAGATTTTATCGTTGATGTAATCCACATTTTCTGGAACCGAAGCTGTTTTAGGTCTACCGCTTCCTGGTTTTCTGGCAGTACTTCCCGATTCGCGAATCTTCTTTAAGAGTCTTTCCACTGCACGCCTTTTCCACTTTTTGCCGGGAAACTCTTGCAATAACCTTCCAGTCTTCCATCCTTTTTCACAGTAACAATTTTTAATGAGAATACGATCTTCCTCTGACAACATCATTAAGGGTACTGACGAATTGTTAAAAAATAAAAATATCCACAATTTGACTTGTTCATTCCTGTAGAGTTTTGTAATAACTTGCAAAAATATCGCATGATATCGTATAAAAATGATATCGTATAAAAAACGGATATTATATTTCGATTTTTGTTTTTTTGACCCATGTTGTTACTTTTGTTAATTGCGAGAAAACTATAAAAGATATCAGAATTCCGTTTCTTGCATTCAAAAAAGGAAGTTTGAAAGTATCTTGCATATAAAAATTGTCATGATAAGGAAGGGGGTTACTGAGATATTAATTTTTAAAAAATGCGTCATTTTTTTCGGACCACCCGATATATATATATATATATATATATATATATAGCGTGTCCCATGACTTTGTCAGTATTTCAGGAGATTATTTTTGAGGTCATTCCCAGTCAAAAATGTCCTATGAACATGGGTCCGATTCTCAACGGTTACGGAGCTATAGGTGTTTGAAGTTAAAGAGTGGTTCGCACATAATAACCTGTTTTATTGAACAAGTGCTAAGTATGTACAGTTCAGTCTACAATAAATGGTCAAAATGTCCGCCTTCAGCTTGAATACACATTTTAACTCTTAACATTTCATGAGTAACCAACCCTACCAACAACGTCAGGGTTGTTCTGTATGCATTCTGCAGCATCCATAATTCGGCGAAGCAGTTCATCAACGACCCTAAAGTTGTTGGTAGGTTACTCGTTCAATGTTAGGACGAGTTAGAATGTGTACTGAAGCTGACGGCGGCCATTTTGAGCATTTATTGTAGACTGAGCTGTACATACTTAGCATTTGTTCAATCAAAGAGATTATATGCGAACCACTCTTTAACTTCAAACACTCATAGCTCCGTACCGTTGAGAATCGGACCTATGTTCATGGAACATTTTTGACTGGGAAGGCCCTCAAAAATAATCTGAAATATTGACAAAGTCCTGGGACACCATATATATATATATATATATATATATATATATACAGGGTGGCGCAAAACTCGCGCATTATAGGAATTTTCAGCGTTGTTTATATTATTTTTCTTTCTTTTAGGGAGGGGATGGCTGCGAAATTAACAATAGACGAGAGGATGAGCTTGGTTTTAATGCATGGAATACCAGGTACAACAAATCGATGAATCGGTACAGAATTAAAACCAAGCTTACCCTCTCGTCCATTGTTAATTTCGCAGCCGTCCCCTACCTAAAAGAAAAAAATTATATATTATAGTCAACAGTGAAAATTCCTATGATGCGCGACTTTTGCTCCACTCTGTGTATATATATTATATATATATTATGCAGGAAGGAGGGGCCAAGGGCGAACGCCCGCAAAAGCCCCCCCTCCCTCCGTATAAGAAGAGGAGAACCAAAATCAAGGTCCAGGGTTTTTAAGATGCTTAGACACTCTGCGTTTGAAAGATTGGAGGGCATAGACAGGGGGAAAGATGGATTGAGGAAGATTGTTCCAAAGTTGAGTTGACGAGGTGAGTAGATGAAAGACTGGAAATACCAATTAACCCTTGCGTTAGAGAGTTGGACAGAAGAGGAATAAGGTGTAGAAAGTCTGGTGCTGCGTGCTCTCCTGAAAAGAGGCATGCAGTTAGAGAGTTCAGAAGAACAGTGTCCGTTATGATAGCGATAGTAAAGAGAGAGTGAGGCACCATTGCGTCGAAGAGAGAGGGATTGAAACCAGTGAATAAGAGGCGGGGAATTGATGAGACGAAAAGCCTTTGATTCCACCCGATCAAGTACAGCCGTGTGGGTTGAGCCACCGAACACATGAGAAGCATACTCCATACAGGGGCGGACAAGACTCCTGTACAAAGACAGTAACTGAGTAGGCGGGTAGGGTGGCCAGAAGTCCGGCTTTAGGCGGACAGTCCGCCTTTTGAGCACTCTGTCCTTATGGTGGCCATTTCCAAATTTCCAAAAAGAGGTACTGCGTATGTGGCCGTACGTTAACATATATATATATATATATATATATGTTAACGTACGGCCACATACGCAGTGTCCTCCTTTTTAAATGGCCACCCTAGTAGGGGTGAAGAAACTGTGAAGCCGGTACAACACACCTAACCTCTTGGAAACTGTTTTGGAAAGAGCGTACATGCGATCTTCCCAGGAAAGATCACGAGAAAGGGAAACGCCAAGAATGTTAAGAGAAGAGGAAGGATTGAGTTGTGTATGTTGAAGGTAAGGGGATAGTTGTGTGGAAGATTGTGGCGAGTAGACAGATGGAGGAACCGAGTTTCTGTGGCATTGAAAGCCACAAAGTTTTGTCTGCTCCAATCAGAGATAACAGAAAGATCAGAGGACAGGTGCTCCATAGCCGTACTACGCGAATCTTATATATATATATATATATGAGATTGTAGACACTAATCGACCATGGAGGTACTCCGGAGAGGATGTTAGGCAGGAGACGGGGAGTGCTGGAACTCCCGTTTCTCCTGTCACTGTCCTCTTTAGCTGATCTTTTTACCATCTCTTGTACCCTGTGAGCAGTCCAGCAGCTCTCAAACACACACTTCTCCCTCTCTTCTTTACTACACATGCATACATTTTACACACTACACACTCTTTTCAAAATTTATTAAAAAAAAAAATACAGGGTGTTCGGAAAGTCACTGTGCACTTATATAATCGAGATCGTCCACTCACGCTTGATGACCTGAAAACTGCAATAACTGCGTACATAAGGTCCATTTCAAAAGAAGAACTGAGAAAGGTGTTTCAAAATAAAATAAGACGGGTCCAGGCCTGTATTGCTGTTAAAGGACATCACTTTCAACACCTTTTATAAGTTATGATGGTCCCATCCATAACCTCTATCATATATGCAATGTTATACTATTGTATGCTATTAAATAAATATAAGTGCACAGTGACTTTCCGAACACCCTGTAGCATTTTAAACAGCGGAGACCTTGATTTTGGATCTCTCTTTCTTATAAATGGGGGCATTTTTGCGGGCACCCGCCCTTGGCCTCTCCTTTCTACATAAAAAAAAATATATACACACACACACACACACACCCTTTGGTTTGCTTCCTTCCGAATTGTTCATTCTGACGAAGGTCAAGCTTTTCACTCCACCTTAGACCTACGGTTTAACGTGGAATCCGAACCACGCCCCACCAGCAGCCCAGCGTCTTAACCACTAGGCTACCCAGGGTACCCATTTATCTACCAACACACTTTCTTTTATTGTGTGGAAAGATGAACAGCTGGGTTTTGCTGCGCGCCGCCTGCCATCAACGGGTCTCGATCCCAGGGCCGATGGATTCGTAGTCAGCTACGCTAACCACCCCACCACCGAGACGCATATATATATATATATATATATATATATCGTAAAGAACGACGCTTGTATAGGAGATATTCCGCGCAAGACGAGAGAGAGAGAACGGAAAAGTTGAATGTATATAATGTTACGGCATGCGGGAGGTGCCCCCTTGGGGCATTGGTTTCTGCGAGTATGTAGAAGAATTACGGCATTTGGAAGAGTGAGGTCCATGGTGTAATGGTATCGCGTCTGACCGGCAATCGGAAGATCCCGGGTTCGATTCCCAGGTGGTTACCTCATTTTTTCATTTGTTCCGTTCTCTCTCTCTCGTCTTGCGCGGAATATCTCCTATACAAGCGTCGTTCTTTACGTTATTTATACTGCGTGTTCTTTGCAGTTGAATGTATATATATATATATATATATATAAAGTTAATTTTGAACTTCTTGAAAAGTGATTCACAATTAATTTATTTTTTTAAGTACAATTTTTTTTTTTTTTTAACTTTTTTATTTAAATTTATTCAAATTAACTAATAAAAACTTAAAACGTGAATTTTGAATGTTTATTTATTTGAAATAAATTTTTTCCTGAACAGAGACAGAATTTTTGGTTCGTGAAAAACCTTCGCAAAGTTAAAAAAAATCAAGATGAAAATCTCGTTTGATTTTCATCTCATCTTCACTATTTTGTGGTAAGGAATAGCTATTTTTTTAATTTATTCATTAGCTATTAACTCCATTTGTTTAACCTTGTTCTTACTAGCTATTATTATTAATGTACAGTTGCACACTTATATTATTCAGGTGTATATTTTAAGTGTTTTAAAACGTCTCCAAAAATTAAACAATATTTTAAAATGAACGAATTTTTCGAAGATATATGAGGGGTCGCGCGGGTCTTAAGATACCTAAGCGCCACCACAGGCGAAAACGTGTTTTTGATGGATATCACTATTTTCACCCTTCCTCTATCGCGTGGTTTGGATTATAATGACCTTACGACACTAGAAGTATGATTGAAAACCTTATGAAGCGAACTACTTTTTTCACCTCTATCGCCAGCCAAAGGTTCACCCAAAGTTCGGCATAATAAGAAATCAAAAATAAAAATATATATAAAATATGAAAATCTATTCCAAAAACTCATCAACATCTTCATTAGCATACTTAGAACTCTAATTTAGCCAAAAATGAACGTTCTAGCTCAATTAATAACAGAGATACTATTGCGAGAATATTGCTGAACTTTGGAGGCGATTTCTGGCGAATTTTAATTTTGGTGCTTAGGTACCTTAAGACGCGGGACCCCTCATATTTACCCTTCTCCTTCTTAGAGGTCGTAGTAGAAATTTACAAAAAAGAAACTCTTAACAAAGGAAATCATGAAACGCGAAACCCATAAATTCCAAGCATGTGAACGCTTACATTTCTCATGGTTGAACTTAGTTTTGTTTATAAATATGGACGGATAACCCACTTTTTCAAAATTGTTAAAATACGTAATTTAGATGCCCAAAAGAATTGCAACACATTATAACTATTAAAAAACAAATGGTTTATCCTCCTATATATGAATAAAGCTTTAAAATTAACTAAGAACAATGTAGGGGTTTATAACATACCGTGCTGAGATTGTTTTAAAGCTTATATAGGGTGTCCGAGAAGTTTTTATCTATTTTGCTGAAATGATGATAATGTGAATAGATAGGGACTTCTCGCGGCACCCTGTATAAGAGATACCATTTGATATGTAAAGAAGACTTTATCAACATGGACATAGTATATAAATAGTGTCTATAATTCTGCTTTACATGCCCATAGAGTCAAAGAAAACCATAACATTAATATGAAAAAGATGCCTTCCTTTCAGTAGAACTAAGCATGTAATCTATACTATAATAAGAGAGCTGTCCGTCCGTCTGTCTGTCTGTCTGTCCGTCCGTCACACTTTCAGAAATTGTGAGAAAAAATTGTGAGAAAAAAATTCAGAAATTGAATTCATTGTATTACGGGCGGAAATGTGAAGCTCAAGATTTTCATGACTGTGTTTTTTCTGTAGTTTAGCAATGGGGGAAGGGTGAGGGTGGGGGGAAGGGTGGGGTAATGGGGGATGGGTGTGGTAATGGGGAGGGGTGGGTGTAATGGGGGAGGGGGTTAGCCCCCAAGTTGTATGAATGGGGGTGAGAAGGTTTTGGGAGATACCAGATTCAGAAATGTTGACACAATGTGAAGCTCAAAATTTTCACGGCTGGGTTCTTTTTTGTAGTTTAGCCTGTCTAACCGTCAGCGAAGTGACGGGAACTGTACTAGTAGTAATAATAACAGAAGCCTTTCTCATAAACAAACAAAAGCCTTTCTCATAAACAATCATAATAATTTCAACAAAGTCAAAAATAAGTTTAACCTTGATCCTTTTATTAATAACCTACTGAGGGGAGTATCCGCTTTTAAGAACTGAACTGAAGCCAAACAGTCAGAGCCGGCGAGAGCTGCCACGGGCCCCGGGGAAGGATTGGTATATGGGCACCACTGTTTACTCAGTATTTTATTATGAATGTTTTTTGTGTACATAACAAGCAAACTGATTATATGTCCAAGTCACAATTCAAAACATACAGTATGAATAAACAACTCGGAAGAAAATGACCATTTTATTTTTCGAATCAATTATATTAATTCTATCACGATACAATTTACAAATGCAGTACCAGTCCATGCAGGCAAGACAATTGTTTACTGCAAGATTTTCATAATTAGAAGTATACTTTCTTTGCCTTCTCTCTAGCAAAGTGGTGAATGATTCTGATGAAATTTAAAGTACGGGCTAACTGGTTTTCAATTACAATGGTTCCCAGATCTGTCACTCGGTCTTGGGCATTGGTGGACCGCAGATAATATTTTATCTGTTTCAGTTTGACTATGATAATCTCTATAAAATGTACGTTTATTGATTATATTTCCTCTCTGTTATTTAATCAATTGCTTTATTAATATTTTTAGATTTTATCCCCCCTCTTTCCGGGCCTCCTAGAGGTCCGGGCCCAGGGGATTTGTTCCGTTTTCTCCGCCCCTTCGGCGGCCCCGCAAACAGTCGTGACGTCATTTGAATGGTTTGCGCATGCGCTTTGCGTTTCACGTTTTCCTTTTTTTAAAATTTGGTTTTGAGTTTTTGACTACAACACGAACAAGGCTAGAAATATGTCCGAAAGATTCGTTCATCTTTCGAACACAGATTTAGCACGGATATTGTGTTTTCAAATATCTCTCTCTCTCTCTCTCTCTCTCTCTCTCTCTCTCTCTATATATATATATATATATATATATATATATCCGTGTGTGTGTGTGTGAAACCAGCAAATTCTGGAATATGAGTATCAGTTGGTAATTTTGAGTTAAGTTGTTATAAAAAATAGCCGAGATAAACATTTCATATTGCTAAAATTATTTCGTAATATGTTATTAAATATGAAACATGCCTAAGGACCTTTTTTCCTTACAGCTGTCTCCACCTTTGCTCCAGCTGCTTCCCATTTAGTAAAAAGGATCAGAAATTGAGTCCGGAACAGGAGGAAGCTGTGAAGAAAATTGATAATTTTTTGAATGAGGCTCTTGATGACGTTAGTATTTTTTTTACCCCGCCCCAACGTAAGCTGCGTTTATATATACTTTACATCTCTCTACGACGTAAGGGAGTGTGTTTACATAATCTAATTATATATGAGGGTCTCCCAGAAGTCTGGACTCATAGGGAAAATAGACATTATATTTTTAAAGTGAAACAAATACATTTCTAATGTCAGATTTACATATTTCAGGAAAGAAAATACTCTGATGGCTCAGTATCCCAATCAAGAGAAGGTGGAACTGGTAAATTGCTACATGTTTTTGGAAAAAGCCCGAGGGAGGCATGTTCGTGAAATAACTGATATGCCTCCCTCTGGCTTTTTCCGGAAACATGTAGCAATACCAGTTCCACCTTCTCTTCTTTGGTATAATGAGCCATCAGGGTATTTTCTTCCCTGAAATATGTAAAACTGACATTAGAAATTTGTTTGTTTCACCTTAAAAATATAAAGTCTATTTTCCCTATGAGTCTAGACTTCTGGGGCACCCTGTATATTCACTGAACTATCTTCCTATTTACATGTTTACCATTCAATAAGTTCGAGTTGACTTTTGAAACAATAATTAATTTATTTGTAGAAGTACTTGAAAACTGAAATGAATATCCTCTTAATGGGGAGAAGAAAAAAATGTGTCTACTTTCGTCATACATTTTGAATCTTTGAACGTTTCCACGCACATATCCGCGAGCATTCGTAAACATCCGCAAGTTATGTAATGTATGACATACGGTACAACAATGCAGTGAAGAAATACTAAAATTCATTCTAAATATGAAAAGGGAATAGTGATAAAAATGTTTAAATGAGGTGGATTCTGGGTTTGGGGAAACGCTGAAAGCAGTCCATTAGTGGGAACACCCAATCCGGTTGGAAAGATTTATAGATTTTGTATATTTTTTAACAAAATTATTTCATAATTAACAATAACAAATTTTAACTTTATTATTAGGTGCGTTTGTATTTAATGTTCCATTGTTATGAATGTCGAGGGTGCGGTTCTGTAAATATATATAATAATGAAATAGGTCGAACTGGACTTAGTTCCATTCGATTAAATTCCGGTTAGACTAAATTCAAATGAATTCGACACAATGGGAATTAGATTTTTGTTTTATTTCAAAATTTCAGTCTGTATTTAAGCAAATCAAATGCGAAAAAAAAAAGTGCTTTGACTGACGTAGGTCCGTACGCTAAGCTAAAGCGGAAAAGTGGGGTTTTTTTTATGCAGGAAGGAGGGCCAAGGGTGAATGCCCGCAAAAGCGCCCTCCCCCCAATAGAAGAAGAGAGCCAAAATCAAGGTTCAGGGTTTTCGAGATGCGTAGACATTCTGCGTTTGAAAGATTGGAGGGCATAGACAGGGGGAAAGATGAATTGAAGAAGATTGTCCCAGAGTTGACCGGTTGAATAGATGAAGATTGAAAATACCGATTAACCCTTGCGTTAGAGAGTTGGAAAGAAAAGGAATGAGACGGTGTCGAAAGTCTGGTGCTGCGTGCTCTCCTTAAAGAAGGAGGCACGCAGTTAGAGTGTTCAGAAGAGCAGTGTCCGTTATAATAGCAATAGTAAAGAGAGAGTGAGGCACCATTGCGGGGAAGAGAGAGAGGATTGAAGAGAGTCAGTAAGAGGCGGGGAATTGATGAGACGAAAAGTCTTTGATTCCACCCGGTCAAGTAAGGCTGTGTGGATTGAGCCACCCCATACATGAGAAGCATACTCCATACAGGGGCGGACAAGACTCCTGTACAGAGACAGCAACTGAGTGGGGGTGAAGAAACTGTGAAGCCGGTACAACACACCTAACCTCTTGGAAGCTGTTTTGAAAAGAGAGTGTATATATAATCTTCCCAGGAAAGATCATGAGAAAAGGAAACGCCAAGAATGTTAAGAGAAGAGGAAGGATTGAGTTGTGTGTTGTTGAAGGTAAGGGGATAGTCGTGTGGAAGATTGTGACGAGTAGACAGATGAAGGAACTGAGTTTTTGAGGCACCGAAAGCCATGAGGTTTTCTCTGCCCCAATCAGAGATACCCGAAAGATCAGAAGTCAGGTGCTCCATAGCCGTCCTACGCAAATCATGGAGAGGGACGCTTTGTGAAGCGGATGGAGAAGTGAAAAGTGGAATCATCGGCATAGGAGTAAATAGGACAGGAAGTGCAAATTAAAAGATCATTAATAAATAAAAGGAAAAGAGTGGGTGACAGGACAGAACCCTGAGGAACACTACTGTTGATAGCTTTAGGAGAAGAATAGTGGCCATTTACAACCGCAGCTATAGATCGGCCAGAAAGGAAATTAGAGATGAAGGTACAGATAGAAGGATAGAAACCGAAGGAGAGTAGTTTCGAAATTAAAGATTTGTGCCAGACTTTATCAAAAGCTTTCGATATGTCTTGCGCAACAGCAAAAGTTTCACCGAAATCCCAAAGGAGGATGACGAAGAGTCAGAGAGATATGCAAGAATATCGCCAGTCGAGCGTCCCTTGCAGAATTCATACTGACGATCTGAAAGAAGATTGTGAGAAGAGAGGTGGTTAAGAATCTTCCTATCTTCCTACATCTGTTTTTCATTACATTTCGGAGTCCGATGAAAGTGTAGCACTTCCGAAAGTTATGGTGTGGCAGGTATAGCTGGTTATCCGTTATAGCCAACTCCAACAAGCGAGTTTTTCATACCTACCTATAGTATAGCAAATCCGAGTAGATAATGTCTATATAGTCTATATAATGTCTATGTCTAGTCTTTGTTTACATAGTTAATAATTATATATATTGTAAAGATTTGCCCCGTACAAAACCTCTTTAATTCAAAGCTGATATTTGTTGTTTTATTTAGAAAATATCTTCGAATAGCGAACAAATGGACGATCTTTAAATCAAATATTTACTGCTGTATTTCACTTGTTACAACTTACAAGAGTACAATATTAAGCTTCTACATTAATTTAATGGTTCTCAACCTTTTCTGGATCAATGCCAGGCCTGCAACTAGGATCGGAGTACAGCGGGGCAAGGGTGGGGACAGAGGGGGCTAATGGGGTCATTGGCACACATTGCAATTTTCTTACAAAAATGTAGGTTACTTCATGACTTCATGTGAACTTGCTTTAAAAATCAAAACACTATATTATACCAACATTTTAATATGACCGTAAAACATTTCACAAAAACTAAAACTATTGCAAACCGTTGTTTCTTACCAAATCTTGCCAGAAATCAAAACATGAAACAATCCAGCAAAAGACAGTATAGTTGAAATAAGTCACACAGTAATCGAAAAATGTTCCCAATCAAGGATAAAATATGATATACTGTATGTACTGTACATATATATCATATTTTATAGAGGGAGTCTTTCCTAGCTCCAATTTTGACCCAGAATGTGACCCAGAATTCTGGGTCAAAATTGGAGCTTGGAAAGCGCCCCCCCCCCTCTCTTTGAAACAACCCCCAGACATGGGGAACACAACATTATGTACACAGTACACTTTGTTAATATGTCCGTAAAACAATATTCACAGAAACTAAAGCTAAAACAATTGCAAACGCCGCTATTTCTTGGCAAATCTGCTCAGAAATGAATCCATATTGATCTTGCTGGTACGTTTGGCTTCAAAGGCAAGCATCGTAAGTTCTGCTTTTAGGGTTTAGGGGGGGGGGCTCTAAAAAATCCAGGGGGTCTAATCCCCCCTGGCCCCACCTTGGTTGCGGCCCTGATCAGTGCATGCGAGTGTCACGTTCGTCTTTCGCGGCGCTCCAGAGGATTTTTGTCTTCCACTGTTAAATACTGCATCTAGTTTCTCCCCTCCCCTCACCCTCAACATCACGTAACTTCAAACTAATCCATTACAGTTTTCGTATGAACATTATTAAACAGAGAATGTTTAATTTCATTTGAAATTTGTAAGTGTTCAGTAACTTTTGAATTTACAGTTATTTATTTCTGTTATTTTCACGTCGGAAAAAACTTGCATTCATTTATTGCTGTTTACCGTTGGAAAAAGTCTACTCGTACGTCTAACTTCCGAAACATTTTTTGTATACTCTGTTAATATCTAGAGAAAATACTATTACTTATTAAGTTCTTGCTTTCTTTAATGGTAAAGAACATATAAACTGTTCGTTTTTTAGTCCATAAAACCAGGTAATCATCATTTACGAGAGAAATGTTTTATATTTCCCAAAAAATGAAACGATTGGAAATTTCAGTAACAGATTTAACACTAAAATAGTTATTTGGAAACCTTATTTTTCTAACTGTATTATTGCCAGATGTTTCTTTTGTGTTTATAGATTATGTAATGCTCATGCAGTGCAATCGTATGATGCCCCGTAGGCAAACACGTGAGAATGCTAAATTCCTTGCTCACAAACTTTTCTTTTCATAATTGCTTGATTATGTGCACGATTTGAATGGAAACAAAATAAATAAATAAATAATATAAGTAAATGATGAATAAAACCACGAAGGGAAAAGAAACACAAAGTGGTGCTCAAGCGCTTTCGTCTAATGACATCCTCAGGAACACTAAGTAAATATATATACACCGGAACACTAAGTAAATATATATACACCGGGTGTCCCATTCGAAATGAAACAACTTTGAAACCTTATAATTTTTTATTAAATGATGCAAACAATGTAATATTCACACAGTAAATAGTCAATGTCATAAAGTTTCATATGATATATGTGAATTAACATTTAGATACATTAGATACATTGTGCATAGCATAATGTTTCCTTTTGTTAAGATCTTCACACGTTATATGCTGAACAATTTGAAGCTTATATGGATAGAGCTGCAGCCGCTTGCGCACGACTTTATGCACAGTTGAACGAGGAATCTGCAGTTCGACACTGGCACGACGGATGTACTTTCTCGGGCTACTACCAAAGGCGCCCCGTATTCGTTCAACATCATCTTCCGATCTTGTTGTTCGCCCTTCAAAGTGTTCCTTTAGAACACTGCCAGTCTCCTCAAATTTCTTGGTCCATGCATATAAGTCTCTTCTGGTGGGTGGTTCCTCGTGAAAGGTTGTACGGAATCGCCGTTGCACCAGAGTAGGGGACTTCAACTCAGCCATCCATAACGCACATTTCGCTTTTTCTTGTGGGGTAAACATAATTCAATCTGAAACAAACAAAAAACATTATGACAAAAACTTATGCATATGGTGTAGTAACTGGTAAAGTTTCAACATTCTCACATTAATACTTTAAAAATTACAGAGTTTCAAAGTTGTTTCATTTCGAATGGGACACCCGGTATATATATCTTCTTCTTTCTCTTCGCCCGTTCCCGCCTCTATGCGGGGTCGGCGTTTCTGACCAGCCTCCTCCACACAGCCCGGTCCTGGGCTTCTTCCTCCGACAAACCCTTCTCCCTCAAATCGTCCCTCACCTTCTCCATCCACCTTCGCTTCGGTCTGCCTCTCTTTCTCCTGCCATGCACCTCCATATTCATCGTTCTCTTACCCACATAATCTTCGTCCCCTCTCATCACATGTCCATACCATTTCAGTCTACTTTCTTGTATCTTCCTCGAGATTTCTCCAACCTTTGTTGTGCCCCTTATCCTTTCATTCCTTACTCTATCCAACCTTGTCACTCCGCACATCCATCTCAGCATTCTCATCTCCGTTACATCTAGTCTTTTTTCATGATCTTTCTTTATAGCCCAAGACTCAGCCCCATACATCATAGCCGGTCTTACCACAGTCTTATACACCTTTCCCTTAACCCTTGCGCCTATTCTTCGGTCACACAACACCCCTGAAACTTTCTTCCAATTTTTCCAACCAGATTGCACTCTGTGTGTTATTTCTGTGTCCAGCTCACCGTCCTCAGCCACTGTCGATCCCAAGTACGTAAACTTACTTACTCTCTTTAACCTCGCTCCCTCTAAACTAATTTCTGAGTCTTGATTTTCGTAGAACCTCAGGTACTCCGTTTTCTTTCTGCTGATTTTCAACCCTCTGTCTTCAAAAGCCCTCCTCCATTCCTCCAATTTTCTTTCTACTACTTCTCTCCTGTTGCTGCACAGAACAATATCGTCTGCAAAGAGCATACACCAAGGGAGGGGATTGATCTTTTATCCCCTGGGCCAACACATCCATAATCAAAACAAAAAGGTACGGGCTCAAAGAAGATCCCTGATGTAGACCAACCCTCACGGGGAACCATTCCGTTACACCTACACTACTCCTAACCTGGGTCCTTGCTCCTTCATACATACTTTGCACCAACCTAACGTACTTCTCCGGCACACCTTTCTCTCTCATACACCTCCAAACCTCCTGGCGTGGCACTCTATCATATGCTTTCTCTAGGTCGATGAAAACCATGTGTAGTCCCTTTTGTCGCTCCCGGTGTTTCTCCATCAACTGCCTCAGTGCAAAAATCGCATCAGTTTTCCCCTACCTGGCATAAAACCCAACTGCTCTTCCCCCACGGTTGTCTCTTCTCTTAACCTTTTCTCTATAATCCTTTCCCAAACCTTCATCTTGTGTGACATAAGCTTTATTCCTCTATAATTTCCACAATCCTGGATGTCCCCCTTCTCTTTGTAGATAGGTACGAGTGTACTATCCCCCCACTCCTCCGGCATTTCCTCTTGTTCATATATCTTCTGCATCAGATCCCACAATAGATCTATGCCCTCATCTCCCAAACAATTCCACGCCTCCACTGGTATCCCATCCGGTCCCAATGCCTTCCCCTTCTTCATTCCTTTCAACGCCACCTTCACCTCCTCCCTACTCACTCCTGAAGTTAACCCTTGATTTGGGACACCATCTTCAAAAATAACCCTTGGGTTTTCCTCATTTAACAGATGTTCAAAATAACTCTTCCATCTATCCATGATTTTATCCTGATCCTTTAAGACCACTCCCTGCCCATCCTTTACCTGTTTAATTTGAGTAAAATCTTTACTCGCCTTATCCCTAGCCTTCGCTATTCTAAGGATCTTTCTCTCTCCCGCCGGTGTCTCCAACTCTTTATATACTTCATCCATCGCCTGCGCCTTGGCTCTTGCCACTCCCTTCTTCGCCTCCTTTTTCGCCTGCCTATAGCTTTCTCTATCCTCTTGTCTACCAGATGTGTCCCACTTCTTTTTAGCATCTTTCTTCCTTTTAATCACCTCCTGAACCTCTTCATTCCACCACCACGTCTCTTTATCTTCAGGGGGTCTTCTACCTGATGTTTTGCCCAGTACTTCCTCACCAACTCTCAATATCACCCGGCTGTTCTCCTCCCACCATTCTTGTACACTCTCCAACGACCTTACTTCTTCCAAAACCTTCTCCTCAAATTTCCTTTTCTGGTCTTCTTTCTTCAGTCCCCACCACTTTATCCTAGGTGTCACCTGTTCTTGCCTTCTTTTCCTACCACTCTTAAACGACCAATCCATCACCAGGATTCTATGTTGCGCCGCCACGCTTTCCCCGTTTATGACTTTGCAGTTCTTAACTTCTTCCAAATGGGATCTCCTGCACATTAGAAAGTCTATCTGGCTTTCTCTTCCTCCGCTCATATATATATATATATATATATATAGTGTGGTGGACCTGATGTCAGTTTTTCAACATTTGCGGATGCGGATGCGGATTTTTAATTTTAATATCCGCGGATGCGGATATTTAGTTAATCTATCAATATAATATAGGATTATGAATATATGACATAATTTTTCAAATTTCGTGATATTACTATTATGGCAAGCAATGCATAAGAATTAAAATTAATATTAATGTTTTCATTATGATAAAAATAATAACTTTCTCAAGAGTTTCAGCCACAGAAAATTCAATGAAACAAGTTTCATTCAATTTTCTGGTTACCACCTATTTGTATTTTGAGGTTTATATATTTGTTTGTTCATTAATAAATAATTAATACTTTACATGAAATGTGCATGACTGGGCCTTATAAGCTACTTTATAAGCTAATTTAATTGTAAATTGCATAATTTATTAGAGATAATATCCGCAGTCAGAAATGCGGATGCGGATGTTAAAAATGATGCGGATACGGATATCTGGTCCACCCCTAATATATATATATATTTTATTTTTTATTTTTTAACTGCAAACAACACACAGTATAATTAATGTAAAAAACGGCGCTTGTTTAGAAGAGTGTCCGCACAAGAAGAGGAGAGAAAACGAGCACTGAAAAATGAGGCACCTCCCAGGAATCGAACCCGGGATCATCCAGTTGCCGGTCGGATATGATATCTTGAGGCATCTTTCATGCTAACGCTCCCACACTCGAGATAATGGCAGCATTTAATTCATATCTTTCTGGTAGAGAACTGGGGTCCCATAGATAGAATGACACGCATCAGTACGCGTGGGGTTTTATATGAAACAAATCCTGGTGCGGCCAATTTTGTTACACAAAAAAAAACCCAAACGTGCTCATGCGTATTATTCTATCTATGGGACCCCAGTGCAGTACCAGACAGATTTTAATTAAATGTTGCCATTATCTCGAGTGTGTGGGAGGGTTAACACGTAAAATACCTCTGAACGTGAAAGCGTTATGCATTTTCTAGGTTGTTTAAATATATGACAGGTTATGTTAACTTGTAACCCGTCATAGTGTTGCCTTAGCGCTCGCAACCGCTACTCAGGAGGTCCAGGGCTCGAATCCTGGTGGGACAATTTTATTTTCACACAGACACATATATAATAGGTGTATATATATATATATATATATATTTTTTTTTTTTTCTTTTTCTTTTCCAACAGATCTACACGTATACTGAAAATCAAAAGAAAAACAAAACCAAATCTACAAAAAATGTTCCTTCCTCGACTGTAGTCAAACTCCATAAACAAGAAATCCATTTCCCTCAAAACAAGATCATTCCTGCAACGAACACCAACAATAAAGAATACCTTTACCCAGTGACTAAAGATTACGAACATTGGAACTCCGTAGAGGAAGACGACTACTTAGAAGAAGGAGAAATCTTTGAGAGTGGCAGAAGAGAAGGAGTACGAATTAGAGATCAATTGAATTGAAAACAATGTCAGAAACTGTATCTTAATAATAATAATAATAAGGAGCTATTGAAGAATAGGGACCCCAGCCTTCTTTAGTTAGGCTTATAAGGCTAACTAACGAAAATATCACGACCTAACCTAACCAATCGTTAGGTTAACTGTACGCCCTTGACGATTGGTTAGGTTAGGTCATGATATTTTCGTTAGTTAGCCTTATAGAGCTAACTAAAGAAGGCTGGGGTCCCTATTCTTCAATAGCTCTAATAATAATAATAATAATAATAATAATAATAATAATAATAATAATATATTAGGAATCGTAAATTATTATAATTTGAATGATTATAAGAGTATGACATTAAAATTGTTTCTCCATTATTAATTCCTCCTCATAATAATCGTAATTTTTAAATTAATAATATAAACAAACTTAATTTTTACTGTTTGAATCATCGAATACATCTCGATGTTTACATTATTTATAATACAAAATACAAAGAAAACTGAAAATGTGAGTGATTAACTCGCGTAACTCTTGTTTTAGAGTTGTTCCTATTTTTTTATTTTATCAATCATTGTTTTTGGCACCTCAAATTAAAATTAATCACATTGCTGCTATGTTGTACTTTCGTTTGTTCCATATTAGGGCTTAATTTCTGCATTTTAAACTCATCCAATTAACCACCTCACTTAACCAACTAACTCACTATTTCAGTGTCGTTTACTGCTTTCTGTGGTTCACCTGGAAAACGATAAGTAAACTCATCACTAAGCTACAATACCTTCATAATTATTTCCTAACAGCTATGAGTAAATGCTTTTTTGAAGCATATTAAAGAGACGCATCTTTAATATAGTGTTTGAAACTGAAAACACCTTACGTTTATACTTATGTCAAACTGCACAAATAAAACCGAGTAATTTATCATTGTGTTTTGGACAATTATTGCCTTTGATTACATTAGGACAATTTTTCCCTTTCCACAAAATATAAAAAAGTAGTAAATTATGATTTTTTTGGTAAAATTCCAGAATCCAGACGCGGACCAGCCCTAATCCATGCCTAACCTAACCCAAATTAACCTAATGTATTACTAAACTATTATGGACTCCGAACTGCGTCTAAATTCTGAGAATTCGCCTGTTATTCTTTCACGCAACATTGTTCACTATATACCCCAAATTACCTCGCCTTCAAGTTATGGATTAAAATAGGATGATGGGGCCACAAATCTCACTCCTACAGCTCCTTCTCCATAATTAAATCACAACAAAATACAGTCGATTCAAAAATCCTGTCGTGAATTTTTCTTACCGATAAATATTGGTAAGAAACATGGAGTTTCACGACAGGACCTTTTGAATAGGTTGTACATCATATTCTCTGCTTTAGTAGTAGTTGCATTCGACCCCTTTTGGTCTACCGGATATCCTAGCGGCATTCTCATAAGCTAACTTAACCTGTTATAACTAGGCTTAACCTGACCTACGCTAACCTAACCTAACTCAATGTAACCCACAATAACTTATCAATTAAATGTCACATCCAAAGAATGACATTTGTCCAGCTGTAATGTCTCTCACTAATACTTATATGATTGTTCATCAGTCCTTTTAACATCCTTCTATGACAGAGATTCACCGAGGTAAGCGTTTACGGAGAGCTGTGAACCTAACAAAAAAAAAAAAAAAGAGAGACCCCCCTTTTGCAGAAAAAGCATGTTTACAACCTCATTAAACAAATTCATTAGCTGTTAATAACACAGGCCTGCGATGGTTTTGTTGTCCGAAATATTTTATCACTCGTATAGTAATTTTTGCACGCTGATTCCGAAAATAATAGTAATTTTTTGCCATCACGTACAGATTTTTCACAAAATGTCATATTTCATATTACATATGTAAGTAATTTTCATTAAAATTGACTCTATTAAATTTTGATTAAAAACTACTGCCTATAAATGCTTCCAGATCAGAAGTGACGTCATAACGTCTTCTAGAACATTCGAGAAACACACCGCTAGTATAGCGTGACAAGCCACGAGATGAGTCGGTCTCTCTAGTGCGTGCAAGGTTATAGTTCTTTATTATTCAAAGGTGCGCGGTGACTATATTTCTCTTTTGAAATTTGTTTATTTGTCACTATGGCAACCAGAGGGTGTGTAACTAGCCCAAACATTTTCTGTTATATTTGTGAAAAATTTACTGTGAAAAAATAAAGGCGAGATATTACAGACTTCGTCATGAAAGCATACTATGCGTACTTCGGAATGAAACTTGGGGGTCAAGACAAATCATGGGCTCCACATAAAGTTTGCAGTGTTTGTATTGAACAACTTAGACTGTGGAGTAAAGGTAAAAAGGATTCTTTACCTTTTGGGATTCCAATGGTCTGGCGTGAGCCGAGAAATCACAGCAATGACTGCTATTTTTGTTCATGTAACGTGCAAGGCTACAATACTAAAAATAAAAAGGAAATTTTTTTATCCAAACTTTCAGTCTGCTATAAGACCTGTTGCTCATGGACCTGGTATACCTGTACCTACTAATCTAAATACTCTTGATATAACTTCATCTGATTCGGTGTCTGATGACGATGGAAACGATGATATTGATTGTTTTCAAACCGAAACATCTGGTGAACCCCAATTGTTTACACAAAGTGAACTTAATAATGATTTGGTAAGAGATTTGTGTCTCCCGAAGGATTCTTCAGAGATTTTGGGATCCAGAGTTCGTGCAAAGAACTTGCTTTCTCCCGGGACGTCATTTTACTGGTACAGAAATCGAGAAAAAGAATCCATCCAATATTTTTCTCAGGAAAATTCACTGGTATATTGCAACAATGTTTCGGAACTAATACTTAAGCTAGGCGCTGCAGTCTATGACCCAAATGAGTGGAGACTTTTCATTGATTCCTCCAAAAGAAGTCTAAAAGGCGTCCTCCTTCACAACGATAACTTGTATGCATCCGTTCCTGTGGGTCATTCGGTTTACTTGAAGGAAACGTACGAAAATTTTTAGCTTCTTCTAGCTAAGGTTAAATTCAAAGAACACGGTTGGCTACTTTGTGAAGACTTAAAAGTGATTTGTATGTTGTTAGGTCAACAACCAGATTATACAAAGTTTCCATGTTTTTTGTGTGAATAGGATAGCCGAGCAAGAACTCGGTACTGGATAAAAAAGGAATGGCCACGCAGAGTCAACCTGACACCTGGTTCTAAAAACATTCAACGTGAAAGTTTGGTTGACACGAAGAAAGTCCTTTTACCTCCGCTTCACATAAAATTGGGATTGATGAAGCAATTTGTTAATGCCTTGGACGAAGATGGGGATTGTTTTAAGTATCTGTGTGGTAAATTCCCAACTCTTTCGGAAGCAAAATTGAAAGAAGGAATTTTCGTTGGTCCCCAGATTAGAAAACTGACTTTGGATGAACACTTTGAAAGAACAATGAACAAGCTTGAAAAAGAAGCGTGGATTGTTTTTAAGGATTTTATCAGCAAATTTTTGGGGAACAACAAAGACTCAAATTACCAAAACATTGTGAACAACATGCTAAATAAGTTCAAAGAGCTGGGTTGTAATACGAGTTTAAAATTACATTTCTTACATTCACACTTGGATTACTTCCCTGAGAATCTCGGAGCACTCAGCGAAGAACAAGGGGAACGATTTCACAAAGACATCAAAGAAATGGAGAAGAGATATCAAGGAAGGTGGGACATTAGTATGATGGCTGATTACTGCTGGATGTTGAAACGGGATACTCCAGAATTATTACATAAAAGAAAAGGAACAGCGCGTACATTCGAGACTAAAAGGCATAGATCTCACGAGAAAACTCAGGACAAATAAAGATGAATATGTAATTGACGTTAATAATCTTCTTTCTTTTTAAAGTTGTTTGCATTTGTAATTAGTATAACAAAGCGAAATAGGTACCTAATGTAAATTGAAATAAATAATATTTATTTATGTTGTTGTTTTTTCCCTTCCAGTTTGCAGAAAATCCTTACGTCATAGAAAAAATGGACACCTTATTCGAAATCAGCGTAGTTGAATTATATAAAATCATTTATTAGTAGGAAAACAGCTCTTACAAAGTTCTCATTCGCAAGCCTGTGTAATAGGGTGTGTCAATTTTGTCAACTTTTTCAAATCAATTTTGGTAGTGAAAATATAGTCTTTTCATGTCAAAACTTGAAATTGGCCAACCAAAATGAAATAAAATAACTCTTACCTACATCAATTTTACCTTAAAGTTTCAGAAATTGACTCTTTTACTAAATAATAGGACATAAATTGATTAACTATTCATCTGTCACAGAATTATCCCACTGATCGCATATGAAGTGTTTTCAAGGTCATATAGTTGTTGTACAATGTACAAGTCACAACATGAATAGAACTGTCCCTCACTCTCAGTCCTCAGTTGCCTCTTAGATGTCATAGACGGTGGTTTGCTGTTATTGCTCTTGTACCTACTTCATAGTTATTCTACTAGACGAATACTACAGTTTAACTGTAAGTATGATTATTGATTATTACAATTATTTATTATTATCATAGTCTTCTGTCTAGTTATGTTGTAATCCCATGAAATATTTTTTTATTGAAAATTTTAGAACATCGAATGACTAAACTTTGAAACATCGTAATTGATATAAAATACTTAAATGTTTTTCTTTCTTTTCAGATATTCCTAAGATGCCAAAATTGAAGACAAGAGGTCAGTCGTCATGCCACTTGAGCCTCTTAGTCGGTACAGGCAAGGAGCTTCCCGTATCAGAACTACCAACAGTGCGAGACATGCTGAGACTAGGGTTACTCCTTCGTGAACAAAATACAAAGGATAGAAGGAACTACACAGAGAAAGAGCTCATAAGGGACATGATTCCCCCTCTTCTGCATCAGTGGAAAAAAGCTAGTGTGTTATTCAAACCACCTGTACTCAATCAGTATAGAACTATTGAGCTAAAATTAACAAAGCTGTGGCACAAAGCAGTTGAGACATCACTTGGTGAAGGAAAACTAGCAAAGAAAAATAAATTTCTGCACACACTTGATACTCTTCTTGACATTTTTAACTGCCAGTGTCCCATAGAGCTGTGTTCTGAAGCCAATTGTTCTCCCTCATGCAGAAGAGAACCTCACCCTCACCTGGGCTTTCCTTATGTACACGCACATCCAAAAACGGGATTGAGTTGTACATAGGGAAAGCCCAGGTTTTAAGTTTAGTATCTATCGGAAAAAAAAAAAAAATTTGTCCTACGTACACTTTTACTCGGGACATGACACCCCCACTAAGAAGGCCATTTTTTCTTCAATGTTTCTCCGCCCCCTTAGGATCGCCAGTCCGGAATACATCGATGCCGAATTGGAAAAAATCAACGGTATTGGAAATGATCTGTGTTATCCATCTGCGTTTATGGAATCTTGTCTCAACAAGGCAAAACGAACTTTCTATCGTGTGAATAATAACACTCGTCCTTTGTCAAAAAATATTTTAGTACTTCCATTTTTCCAGGGATTTTTAGGCATTGCTAATGTACTTAAACTTTTGGATATTAATGTAGTATTTTCATATAACAATACTGTGAAAAATATCATAGTAAAAAATAGCCCTACCAATAATTTAGGCATTATCTATAAAATTGGTTGTAAACAATGTGATTCCTTTTACATAGGTCAGACGGGAAAGGATTTGCACACACGTATAAAACAGCATCAATATTCCGTTAGAACAGGACAGTCGTCCAGTGCCCTTTTTGTCCATTTGTCAGAGTTATCCCACTGTATTGATTGGAATAATGCTTCAGTTTTATTTCACTCTAGCAACATTGTTAATAGAAATATTCTTGAGTCTGCCATTATCCAACTTACAAATAACTTCAACATAAGCAAAGGTCTTTTTCAACTCGATCCTGTTGTTTTGAATTCCTTCAGAACAGATTTAGATAAGAAGGGTAGAATGCTAAATCTTTGGTAAACTTGTATGCTACTCTAATAACTTTTATTTTTCAATTTATTTTTATATACATCGAACCTTAACCAAGAAGGGCAGAGTGCTAAAACCCGGGCAGATTTCCAGTATAAATTTGTATTTTTTTTTTTTTTTTATAACATTGGTTGGAAACAATTCATTTGATCTTGTACTAAAAATCGAGTTTTTCCTTACAAATTTGTATGCTCCTCCCACAATCCTTTAATTTTTAATTTTTATTATTTTTGTTTCTCCGTTTATTATATATATATATATATATATATATATATATATATATATATATATATATATACAGCGTGTCCCAAAGAAATGTATACCCACTTTGTTCGATAATACCAGCTATGAGGATAATAAATATATTACTTTTTATATGTTTTTTAATAAAAAATTTTCTCCTGAATCTAAATATGTAATTATTTTTATTAAAAATTGAAAAACAAAAAAGTTACAGATGTTTAAATTATAATTATTATTTTCGAGACTTCATGTGCGATATTTTCTAATATTTTAACCGACTGTTTTGAGATACTTATGTTTAGTGTTGATAATGAAGCATAAATGTTGTAATTATTAGTTAATTCAAAAAATTTACAAATTCCATGGTTAAATGACACTTTATCTAAGATTTTCAAATTGTCGTTAGAAAAGAACAAACGTCGCAGAGTTATAAGATGTTAGATAAGGTTAGAGCAAAACTGTAGTCTTGCCTAATTAGAACTCAACGAAATGGCTAGGCTAAGCTAAGCACTAAACATAAGTATCTCAAAACAGTCGGTTAAAAGGCAGGCCAGGCCATTAAAAAAATATTAGAAAATATCGCACATGAAGTCTCGAAAATAATAATTCTAATTTAAACATCTGTAACTTTTTTGTTCTTCAATTTTTAATAAAAATAATTACATATTTAGATTCAGGAGAAAATCTTTATTAAAAAACATATAAACAGTAATATATTTATTATCCTCATAGCTGGTATTATCGAACAAAGTGGGTATACATTTCTTTGGGACACGCTGTATGTGTGTGTGTGTGTGTGTGTGTATATATATATATATTTTTTTTTTTTTTTCTTTTCTTTTTTTCTGTAACCTATAGATAGGCTGTAACTCTTTATGTACTTCAGTGTTCCTGAGGATGTCATTAGACGAAAGCGCTTAAGCACCATTCTGTGTTTCCTTTCCTTCGTAGTTTTATTCATCATATATATATATATATATATATATATATATACACTACTGAGCTAAAATGTGTGTGTGTGTGTGTGTGTGTGTGTGTGTGTCCGCTTTTTTCGGAACCGTGCACAGCCTAAACGGCACATCGGAAAATTCTGCAACCACCACCAACTGATAGCCCATGAGCTGCCGATGTGCTCTGTCAAGTTTCCTGGTCCTATGTCACAATTACTGGGTCCGAAGGCCCCAGCACCACGATAAAACTACAGAAAAGAACGCAGCCGTGAAAATCTTGTGCTTCACACATACTGTGACAGACATATACTGCTATTCACCCAGAGGGCGGGTAGCAGTATATGTCACAGTGCTACCCACCCGGGGGTAGGGTAATTGGGGGTGGGGGTGGGGGTAATGGGGAGAGGGGTGGGGGTAATGGGGAGAGGGGTGGGTAATGGGGGAGTGGGGTGTGTGGGGGTAATGGGAGAGAGGGGTGGGGGTAATGGCGTTTTTTACTTTTTTGTGTGGGGGAGGGGTGGAGTAATTTGGGGAGTGGGGGTGGTGTTAATGGGGAGAGAGGTGGGGGTAATGGCGTTTTTTTACTTTTGTGTGTGGGGGTAATGGGGGAGTGGGAGTGGGGGGTTAATGGGGGACAAGGGTGGGGGTAATGGCGTATATAGCAGTATATGTCACAGTGCTACCCGCCCGGAGGGCCAAGTTGTACAACGGTCGCGAGCGATAGCGAGCTACCGCTGTTACTACTATAATTTAGCAAATGTCTGTCCATTTGCCTGCAGAATAAACTTTTATGTTTCTGAACTGATTTCGACCAAGCTTCATTCAGTTGTTGTTGTTGTTGTTTAGCCGATCAGCCCACCCTGATCGAGCAAGCCGGCGGCACGCAGGTAACCGATCGCCCTCTCCGGAGTGGACCAGAGGTTCAGCGCACTAATGATGTGTGTGTGTTCGTTGTTGTGCTAGAGCGGTACAGTCCGTCATAATGTGTTCAATTGTTTGTGGTGTGTCTTGGCACAGGTGGCAGGTGTCGTCTATGGAGTTGTCTAGTCTGTGTTTATATATCCGTAAGTTGGGGTGATGTCCACATCGGAATCGTGCTAAGTTAACTCGATCCGATCTGCTCAGGCTGATCTCTGACCTGTTAATGGGTGGCGGCTTCGCACCTAGGACCGCATTCGAACCGAGTCGTGTCAGTGCTTTGTGGGTTAGGTGTGTGTGTATGTGTTTTCTGTACTGTGTGATGTCTGTGGGGTGTGGTGGTATGGAATGGAGTATTTGGTTATAATGTCTCTCTGGTGTTACCTTAATGGTGCGAGGTGTTGGTGCATGATTATACATGTAGTGGCAAGGGTGTTGTGGGTTAGTTGTCGCTGCTGCCATGAATTGTGTTCCCCTCATGTCTAAATGTTCCCTAACTTTCAGTATTTTTGTTTCTGTGTGCAGGTGTTCTATTGGTGTTGTTTGAGTGCATCCTGTAATGATACGAAGTGCGTTGTTTTGTATTGTCTGTAAGGTGTTTATGTGTGTGTTTGAGATAATGGGTGCCCAGCATGGGCTAGCATAGTCCATAACTGAGCGAATATATTGCTTGTATATGAGTGATGTTATTTCCTGCTGGTGTCCAAAGTTTGTGCCTGTTAGTACACTAAGCGTGTTAAGTCTTGACGTACATTTGTTTTAAATGTCCTGAATGTGGTTTGCAAAAGATAATGATGTGTTGTATGTGACCCCAAGTATTTTGGTACTTTGAGTGTGTGGAATGTTGATGTTGTTTAGTGTAAGCAGTGGAATTACCTGGTGTTCTTTTGTGTTGCTTGTAAGCAAGGTGATGGTTGATTTTGTGGGCGCTACTTTGAGTCTATTGTGTGTGAGCCAGTCTTGTATACTGTTTATGTATGTTTGTAGGTTATTTGTAGCGGTGTCGATGTTGCTGTGGGTGGATATTAGAGTGATGTCATCTGCATATGATGATAAGGTAAGCTTGTTATCTATGGGTGTTGTAATGTCATGCATGTATAAGTTGAAGAGTGTTGGTGAGAGAACAGAGCCTTGAGGGACCCCGTTCGGAAAAATCTTGTTTTTGGATGACTTGCCATTAAATGTGACATGTGAGTATCTTCCTGAAAGATAGTTGCTTAGCCACCTTTTGGTGTTATTGTGCATGTTTGTGTTGAGTATTTTGTTTATGAGAGGGAAGCGTGGGATAGCATCAAATGCTTTACTAGTGTCTATTGTTGTTAATAGTGTACGTTGAGCTGGTCGTCTGGAGTTGATGCCATCCATGATGTGCTGCGTGAGGTTAGTGAGTAATGTCGTGGTTGAGTGGTGAGGTCTGAATCCATGTTGAGTAGGCGATAGTGGAATGTGTGGGTTGGTGATTTGTAAGATTAGTCTTTCTGATACTTTGGAAGGTGTGCATAGTAAAGTAATGGGTCTATAGGAAGCTGGTTCAGTTGGATTTTTGTTTGGTTTGAGTAGTGTAATAATTTTACCTTGTTTCCATATGTCAGGAATAATACAGTGTTGGTATGAATATGTGCTTATATTTGTGAGAGCTAGTATTCCTTGTGGGCCCAAGTGTTTAAGGTGTATGTTAGATATGTTGTCTGGTCCAGTAGCCTTCGAATTCTTAATGTTTTTGATGATCTTGGTGGTCTGGTCTGTATTGAAGGGTGTAATGGTCGTGTCGAGTCTGTAGGTTTTCTTGTGTCTGGCTGTTTGTCTGTCTGCGTGTTTCTGGTTGTTGTCTCTGTTTAAGTGACTTATCTTTGCGTAGTGATTAACTAGAATGTTAGCTTGTTGTGTGTATGTTGGGATATTATTTTGGCTGCGACAGATAGCCGCGTGTGAGGTGTGAATGTCGCTGTTAGAGTGGGTAATGCTTTTTATAGTCTTGTATAGCCTGCATGTATCTGTGGAGTGGTTTAGTGTTGTTATGAATTCCCTGAATGTTTCTGTTTGTTTTTCTTTGAGTTTGTTGTTTATTTCTGTGTTGAGCTGTTGTATCTGCTGTTTTATGGCTTCTGTGTGTGGTGTTTGTGTGTTATATTTGAGGTTGTTACGTTGCCTTATGAGGTGGGTTATTTCTCTAGTGTAATTTGGGTTGTATTTCCTAATGTTGCCCTTGGGTATGTATTTGTTTGCATTATTGATGATCTGATTAAATGTCTTAAGTGTTGTATTGATGTTTATGATGGGTGTGCTGTTTAATGTGGTGAATTGTTCCTCAGTCTGTATTTTGAACTGTTCCCAATCAGCTTTCTTGTAATTTCTGTAAGTGTGCCTAAGGCTGTTGGGGCAGAGTGTAGAATGTGTTGTAATGATGATGGGCAGGTGGTCTGATGACAGTTGTTTTTCTGTTCTCCATTGTGTATGTGTTGCTAGTGAGGGGGAACAGAACGTTATGTCTGGGGAGGAGTTTGAGTATCCTGCTTGATGTGGTATGTGTGTATGTTCTTCTGTATTGTTAAGAATGAAGAGGCTGTTTAGTTGTGTGGCTATGTTGGCGCCTCTGGTGTTGTTTTGGTTGTGCAGGTACCAACTAGTGTCTTTGGCGTTGAAGTCTCCTCCTAAGATGACATTAGTGAGAGAGGCCAGATTGTGTAACTGTGGATTGTAATTGGCTGGCACCTGAGGTGAACTATCTGGTGGGATGTAAATGTTGATTAGTGTGGTGTTGTGTTTTGCGCGTGTCTTAATGTTAACTGCCTGTATTTCTATCGTGTTATCTGCTTGGATTGTGTTTGTAATGTTTTGGTAGCATCAGTGTAGCTAATGCTTTTACGTATGTAAGTGATGAGTCCACCCCCGTTACCCCCAATACGATTGTAGTGAATACTCTTATTTTAGTTTCAAGTTAAATGTTAATTTTACCGTCTTGAATTTCGGAATAGTATAAATTCATTTTAAATTAGTTACCCCATTATAATTCAATTGTGAACCACATTAATACTAATTTTATGTATACTATATTATTTTATTGTATGTAAACATAATTAATTATATATCACAATTGTCAGTTAATCATTTATATTCAAATATTTATTTTAATCTAATGCCATGTCCATTTTGCAAATAAATAATAGAAATCCAAGGGTTATATTTTCCACCTTTGGTACTGTCGTAGTTTCGCCTAACGGACTCAATACGGCTAGTGAGATAATCACTGGTTGGCACTTAACTAGCGGCAGTGCTTATGGCTACATCATCCAGGTTAACCTATACCGGATAGATGCGCTACGGTCCCAAGCCGTAGCTTGCCTAGGCCAACGACGACGACGACGTAAACCAACACGATCATGACGGATCGCCGTGAAGTCAGGGATGGTGGGTGTTTTGTGTGTGCGTTTTAGTTTTGTTTCTTGTATAAGTGCTATGTGAATGTTTTGTTTGTGTACGAATTCCCTAAGCTGCATGATTTTGTTTGTGAGGCCATCTACGTTGTACTGTAATATGTTAATATTATACTTCTGTATGTACCTCATGGTGCTATTGTTTCTATGTCTTTGTGTATGGTGACATGTGTAAGTTGTAGTGGGCCTGGATTAGTCTTAATGTCGCCAGAGAGTAGGTAGTTCGGGGAGCACGCAATTGCTCCCTGTAATTGAAAAAATAGCACGCTGAGAATAGGTCCGGCCCCGGGAGCCGATCGGCACTCTGACCGTGCCACGCAACAGGCCGTCGACTGCCAGTCTGGCCAACCGTAGACAGCCCGCTGCACGGAGATTTGAAGAAGTTTGGCCACCAAGTTTGGCTTCATTCAGTGGATGGGGATGATGAATAATGAACGCAAATAATGTGACCAGCCTCACCCATCACCACCACAATTACTGCCAGCACACAATAATGCTATAGAAAAGAATGTGGCCATGAAAATCTTGAGCTTCACATTGTGTCAAGATTTGTGAAGCTTAAGATTTTCATAACCCCGAGTAATTGGGGAGCCCCAGGTCTCCCAATTACTGTCGGTTCAATTATTTGATCAGTAAAACTATAAAAAAGAACGGAGTCATGAAAATCTTAAGCTTCACATTGCTACCTGTAAAAAAAAAAATTGTTGCTACAGTCCTTCATCACAGTATATGATGAAGGACTGTATGCGTTCCATATATACATATATATTATATACATTTATGCACAGGTTAAACTTAAAGAACAAGTTGTAGGCCTAATTGAAATAAGCAAGTATTAATTGTTTATTGTGTTATAAGTGTTAGGACGGGTTTAAGTGAAAACGGAAAGTGGTAATTTCTCTGTGAAAATAATATGTGTTTACATAGACTGTTTTAGAAGTTTTATTGAAAGTTAATTTGAAATTTGAAATTTGCGCTCGATAAAAGGTTAAAAAGGGTTAACCAAGGTTGAAATGATGTCGGGTTGTGAGGATGGAAATTGTGTATTATGTAAGAGAGTGGTTAGGGGTCAGGATAATGGATTACAGTGTGACGCATGTCGCGTCTGGTATCACGCAGGATGTGAAAAGGTAAACATTGAGTTGTATAAAACTTTAGAAAAGTATCCTCATATGCTGTGATTCTGTAAGAAATGTAGGCCACAGGTAGTGGACTGTTTTGGCAGGGTAAAGGAATTAGAGAAACAAAATAGGTATCTGGTAGAGAGAGTGAAGAATCTAGAAGAAAAGTATGAAAAGAATAGGGAGGATATAATACAAGAGGCGTCATTGAGAGTGATGGAAAGAATGGAGAAAAAGGAGGAAAGGATAAAACGTAAAAATAATGTGGTCAGATTCAATATGGCTGGATCAAATAAGAAGCGACCAATTGATAGGGAGGAGGAAGATGTGACTAAATGTCAGCATATTTTCCAAAACACCATGGATATTAATAATTCTAAGATAGTGAAGGTTTTTCGGTTGGGAAAGAAAGCTGAAGGGATACACGAACACTTTTGGTGAAAATGGAAGAAGAAAAGGATAAATGGAAAATCATAGGTAGGGCAAAACTGTTAAATAGAGAAAGTGATGAGGAAAAGAGAAAAATAAGAATTGCGCCTGACATGACATACAAAGAAAGAGAAAATAAGAGACTTAGGAAAGAGCTAAAGAGCAAAAGGGATGGAGGCGAAAGAGGTTGGCAAATAAAGAGGGGTAAACTAATTCAGGTGGAGAGTTGTGAAATGAATGACTGATTTCAGGAGAATCATGGGAAGGTAGATGAGACAACATGCAGCCACATAAAAGAGGTGAGAATAAAACTTTTGAATATTCAACGATTAACTAAGGTAAAGATGATAGAGGTGGAAAAATTGATAGAAAACAATAATGGTATAATCTGTTTAACAGAAACACAATTAAAGGTAGACTCAATTAACCTTGATAGAGATATATTTAAAGTAGATAATATGAGGGATATAAAAGAACAAAAAGGAGGGGGGACTCATGATACTCTATAAAAATAATATAAAAGTAGTAAAAATAAATTCAGAAAGTAAAGATATTTTGCATATAGATATAAATATATTAAATTTGAAGATTAAAATGATATTGGTTTACTTTTCACCATCGAACAAGGAAAGGAATAGTTTGATGAAAAGGGAGGTAGATAAAATAGACAGAGAACAAGAAGAAATGTTGATGATATTGGGAGATTTTAATGGTCATGTAGGATTTATAGGAGAGCAGGATTTGGACCACAATGGGAAAATGATTATCGACTGGATGGAAAACTATAATTTGATAATGTTAAATGATGTAAATTGTGAAGGTAAATAAATATACTTGGAATAGAAGAAACCAATAGTGTTATAGACTATGTACTAGTTAATGAAACTTATATGAGGTATATATCGCCATGGAAATAGATGAGAAGCGGGAAATTATAGATATTTCAGATCATAATTTAATTAGTATTAAGTTAAAGGCGAGATGTAATAAAATGAACAGATTTGATAAGAAAATTAAAAAGATTACGACTTACTATAAGACAGATATAGCATCACTAGAGATGTATAAAAAGTGCCGAGAGGAGAAAGTATATAGTGATGATAGCATGATTAATATTGATAAACTAAATCAAATAATAAAAGAATCAGCAGATGAACATTTAAGGAAAGCTTATGTGAGATATGGCAACAAAAGGGATATAGAAACAAAAGAACAACCTTGGATTACGGACAATATAAGACGAGGAATAAAGATAGAAAAAAGATAAATAGAGAAAAAAGAAATGCAGAAAATGTACTTGAAAAGGAAAGGCTAAATAGACAACATTATATAGATCAAAAGAAAAAAGTCGAGATTATGATAAAAGAAGAGATAACAAAACATGAGAAGAAAATAACAAAAGAAATATTAGAAGGTAAGGAAGACAATAGAAAGATGTGGGACTATATTCATAAGTTGATGAAAAAAGATATAAGCTCATCAAGGGCTTTGGTGCTGTATGATAATAATGGCATCAAATTGGATAATAAGGAAGCGGGGATTGCACTTACAGATTTCTGGAGCGGTGTTTACCAAAAGCAATATAATAATATGAAAGTCTGGAATGAAGAGGATAGAAATACCTGGAAAGATTAGTCCATTCTGTAACGTGGTAGAAAACATAAGAACGAGGAAAGAACTAAAAGAACATATGGACATGGCCTTCAAGATAGTAGATATAGAGGAATGTGATGACTCAATAAAAATTAGTTATGAAAGGAAGGCTCCTCAAATCCTGAGAGAACATTTAGATATGGCATATAGAGTTTCAGAGGAAATTATGCCAATGATAAACCCAGATATTGGAGAAGAAATAAATTGCCTAAAGAGACTGAAAAATAAGAAATCAGCAGGACCTGATAAACTCAAACCAGAATTGTATAAGGTATTGATGGGTAGTAAAGTGGGCATAGGGAAGTTAAAAGAGTGTTATAATGCTATAATAATGAGTGGGCAAATACCAGATGAATGGGTATCGGAAACAAAGATGATACCGAAGAAAGAGAAGCCTACTGCTAAAAATCTGCGACCATAGCACTAACAAATTATTCATATAAAATTTTTATGAGTATAATAAAAGATAAAATAAAAAGCATATAAAAAGTAATAATGAATTGAGGGGGACGCAGTCAGGTTTTACACCAGAAAGCAGAAGAGAAGATAATATTTTGAGTCTACAATATTGTATAGAACATAGCTTTACAATAGAAAACCATTGGTTCTTGTTTCCATAGACTTCAGTAAAGCATTCAACTCGGTAAACAGAGGGAAGATGATAGAATCGCTAATGAAATACAAGGTTCATCCTGTGTTGATAGGTATCATAGTTAGTGTGTACACTGGAGATAGAACTAGGATAAGGAGTGATGAAGGCCAGTACCATGAAATCCCTGAAACTAGTGGTATCAGGCAAGGCTGCACGGGTTCTACTCTTTTGTTTAAATTGGTGACATATATGATATTAATGAAGGTGGAAGAGAAAGGTAATGGATTCAGTAATGATTTGATAAATATAAACACAATCTTCTTTGCCGATGATGGTTTGCGGATGACACATTCGATAACAGAAGCAATAAGGAATTTAAAGATTATATTACAGGCAAGGGATGAATGTGGTTTGCAAATAAATAGGGAGAAAAGTAAAGTAATTATATTTAATACTAGCAGAGAACCCGCCCTTTGTGCGGGTAGCAAAAATATCCCGCGTTTTAACGAAAATATCACGAATTAACCTAACCAATCGTCAAGGGCGTACAGTTGACCTAACCGGGCATTCAATGAACCTAACCGGGTATTCAATAATTTTACCATAGGTTTCGATATATATATACCTTATGAACCTTATGTTGTTTCGTGCGTTGGTCTCTCTTCACACGGAGGTCAAGCTGGTGGCCCCGCCTCTAGGTCTGGCCTGGTGGAGGAGCGAGTTGCTTTCTTGCGCTCTCCACCGTACATAGCCAGGCACGCCCGGCTCATCTGGTACTGTCCTGAGCCAGGCATCCAGTCTTTTCTTGAAGACTTCAACTTTGCCCCCCTTACGTTTCTGAGGTCCTTAGGAAGCTGGTTGAAAAGTCTTGGCCCCCTGACAACCAAGCTATTTTCCTTCGGGTTGAGGAGGTCCCTTGTCGTGCCTTTAATTTGGGAACACTACACATTCTGCCTTTCCTATTTTCCAGTGTTGTTTGAATGGTAATTAGGTTTAGTTTTAGGTTTGGTACCAGTTTTTCGATCATTTTCCATATGTAGATTATGATGTACCTCTCTCTTCTTCTTTCCATTGAGTACAGATTTAGTTTACGTAGTCTTTCCCAGTAGTTGAGTTCTTTGCAGCCATCAATCTTGGCTGTGAAATGCCTTTGCGTTTCTTCTAGTTTATTAGTTTCTTCCTTTTTATATGGGGACGTCAAAACTGAGCAGTATTCAAGTTTTGGTATAATCAGTGGTTTTAGCAGGGGAATCATTACTGTCCTGTCCCTTCTCTTGAACGTTCTTATATATATATACACGTAATGACGTAATGATTTTGATGACGTCATTTAATTTTTAAAATTAATTATTTAATTTATTAACGCCCAGGTGCACAACCTCGGGACCTAATGTAATCTTAGGAGGAGACGTCAATGCTAAAGACACTAGTTGGTACCTGCACAACCAAAACAACACCAGAGGCACCCAACATAGCCACACAACTAAACAGCCTCTTCATTTTTAACAACACAGAAGAACATGCACACATACCACATCAAACAGGATACTAAAACTCCTCCCAAGACATAACGTTTTGTTTCCCCTCACTAGCAACACATACACATTGGAGAACAGAAAAACAACTGTCATCAGACCAAACTGCCCATCATCATTACAACACGTTTACACTCTGCCCCAACAGCCTTAGGCACACTTACAGAAATTACAAGAAAGCTGATTGGGAACAATTCGAAATACAGACTGAGGAACAATTCACCACATTAAACAGCACACCCATCATAAACATCAATACAACACTCAAGACATTCAATCAGATCATCAATAATGCAAATAAATACATACCCAAGGGCAACATTAGGAAATACAACCCAAATTACACTAGGGAAATAGCCCAGCTCATAAGGCATCGTAACAACCTCAAACATAACACACAAACATCACACACAGAAGCCATAAAACAGCAGATACAACAGCTCAGCACAGAAATAAACAACAAACTTAAAGAAAAACAAACAGAAACATTTAGGGAATTCATAACAACACTAAACCACTCCACGGATACATCCAGGCTATACAAGACAATGAACAGCATTACCAACTCTAACAGCGGCATTCACACCTCACACGCGGCTATCTCGCAGCCAAAATATGATAATATCCCAACATATACATAACAAGCTAATATTCTAGATAATCACTCCGCAAAGATAAGTCACTTAAACAGAGACAACAACCAGAAACACGCAGACAGACAAACAGTCAGACACAAGAAAACCTACAGACTCGACACGACCATTACACTCTTCAATACAGACCAGATCACCAAGATCACCAAAAACATTAAGAATTCAAAGGTTACTGGACCAGACAACATATCTAACATACACTTTAAACACTTGGGCCCACAGGGAATACTAGCTCTCACAAACATCAGCACATATTCATACCAACACTGTATTATTACTAACATATGGAAACAAGGTAAAATTATTACACTACTCAAACCAAACAAAAATCCAACAGAACCAGCTTCCTATAGGCCCATTACTTTACTATGCACACCTTCCAAAGTAACAGAAAGACTAATCTTACAAATCACCAACCCACACATACCACTATCGCCTACTGAACATGGATTCAGACCTCACCACTCAACCACGACATTACTCACTAACCTTACGCAGCACATCATGGATGGCATCAACTCCAGACGACCAGCTGAACGTACACTATTAGCAACAATAGTCATTAATAAAGCATTTGATGCTATCTCACGTTTCCCTCTCATAAAAAATACTCAACACAAACATGCAGAATAACACCAAAAAGTGGCTGAGCAACTATCTTTCAGGAAGATACTCACATGTCACATTTAATGGCAAGTCATCCAAAAACAAGCTTTTTCCGAACGGGTCCCTCAAGGCTCTGTTCTCTCACCAACACTGTTCAACTTATACATGCATGACATTCCAACACCCATAGATAACAAGTTTGCCTTATCATCATATGCAGATGACATCACTCTAACATCCACTCACAACAACATATGGAAACAAGGTAAAATTATTACACTACTCAAACCAAACAAAAATCCAACAGAACCAGCTTCCTATAGACCCATTACTTTACTATGCACACCTTCCAAAGTAACAGAAAGACTAATCTTACAAATCACCAACCCACACATACCACTATCGCCTACTCAACATGGATTCAGACCTCACCACTCAACCACGACATTACTCACTAACCTCACGCAGCACATCATGGATGGCATCAACTCCAGAAGACCAGCTCAACGTACACTATTAGCAACAATAGACATTAGTAAAGCATTTGATGCTATCCCACGCTTCCCTCTCATAAACAAAATACTCAACACAAACATGCACAATAACACCAAAAGGTGGCTGAGCAACTATCTCCCAGGAAGATACTCACATGTCACATTTAATGGCAAGTCATCCAAAAACAAGCTTTTTCCGAACGGGGTCCCTCAAGGCTCTGTTCTCTCACCAACACTCTTCAACTTATACATGCATGACATTCCAACACCCATAGATAACAAGCTTACCTTATCATCATATTCAGATGATATCACTCTAACATCCACCCACAACAACATCGACACCGCTACAAATAACCTACAAACATACATAAACAGTATACAAGACTGGCTCACACACAATAGACTCAAAGTAGCGCCCACAAAATCAACCATCACCTTGCTTACAAGCAACACAAAAGAACACCAGGTAATTCCACAGCTTACACTAAACAACATCAACATTCCACACACTCACAGAACCAAAATACTTGGTGTCACATACAACACATCATTATCTTTTGCAAACCACATTCAGGACATTAAAACCAAATGTACGTCAAGACTTAACACGCTTAGGGTACTAACAGGCACAAACTTTGGACGCCAGCAGGAAACAACATCACTCATATACAAACAATATATTCGCTCAGTTATGGACTATGCTAGCCCATGCTGGGCACCCATTATCTCAAACAACACATAACACCTTACAAACAATACAAAACAACGCACTTCGTATCATTACAGGATGCACTCAAACAACACCAATAGAACACCTGCACACAGAAACAAAAATACTAAAAGTTAGGGAACATTTAGACATGAGGGGAACACAATTCATGGCAGCAGCGACAACTAACCCACAACACCCTTGCCACTACATGTACAATCATGCACCAACACCTCGCACCATTAAGGTAACACCAGAGAGATATTATAACGAAATACTCCATTCCATACCACGCCCCACAGACATCACACAGTACAGAAAACACATACACACACATCTAACCCACAAAGCACTGACACGACTCGGTCCGAATGCGGTCCTAGGTGCGAAGCCGCCACCCATTAACAGGTCAGAGATCAGCCTGAGCAGATCGGATCGAGTTAACTTAGGACGATTCCGATGTGGACATCACCCAAACTTACGGACATATAAACACAGACTAGACAACTCCATAGACGACACCTGCCACCTGTGCCAAGACACACCACAAACAATTGAACACATTATGACGGACTGTACCGCTCTAGCACAACAACGAACACAACACAACATCACTAGTACGCTGAACCTCTGGTCCACTCCGGAGAGGGCGATCGGTTACCTGCGTGCCGCCGGCTTGCTCGATCAGGGTGGGCTGATCGGCTAAACAACAACAACAACCTACAAACATACATAAACAGTATACAAGACTGGCTCACATACAATAGACTCAAAGTAACGCCCACAAACTCAACCATCACCTTGCTAACAAGCAACACAAGAGAACACCAGATAACTCCACAGATTACACTAAACAACACCAACATTCCCCACACTCACAGGACCAAAATACTTGGGGTCACATACAACACATCATTATCTTTTGCAAACCACATTCAGGACATTAAAAACAAATGTACGTCAAGACTTAACACACGTAGGGTACTAAAAGGCACAAACTTTGGACACCAGCAGGAAACAACATCACTCATGTGCAAACAATTATTCGCTCAGTTGTGGACTATGCTAGTCCATGCTGGGCACCCATTATCTCAAACACACACATAAACACCTTACAGACAATACAAAACAACGCACTTCGTATCATTACACGATATACTCAAACAACACCAATAAAACACCTGCACACAGAACCAAAACTACTAAAAGTTAGGGAACATTTAGACATGAGGGGAACACAGTTCATGACAGCAGCGACAACTGACCCACAACACCCTCGCCACTACATGTACAATCATGCACCAACACCTCGCACCATTAAGCTAACACCAGAGAGACATTATAACCAAATACTCCATTCCATACCACGCCCCACAGACATCATACAGTACAGAAAACACATACACACACACACCTAACCCACAAAGCACTGACACGACTCGGTCCGAATGCGGCCCTAGGTGCAAATCCGCCACCCATTGACAAGGCAGAGACCAGCCTGAGCAGATCGGATCGAGTTAACTTAGCACGATTCCGATGTGGACATCACCCCAACTTACAAACATATAAGCACAGACTAGACAATTCCACAGACGACACCTGCCACCTGTGCCAGTACACACCACAAACAATTGAACACATTATGACAGACTGTACCGTTCTAACACAACAAAGCCTACAACACAACATCACTAGTGCGCTGAACCTCTGGTCCACTCCTGAGAGGACGATCGGTTACCTGCGTGCCGCCGGCTTGCTCGATCAGGGTGGGCTGATCGGCTAACCAACAATAACCTCGGGACCTAATCAATATGTTTGTCTGAAGTATCATGTTTGTAACTGCGTCCTTTTATTATTATAAATTATTATTACGGGCGGCAATGTGAAGCTCAAGATTTTCATGACTGCGTTCTTTTCTATAGTTTTATTGACCAAATAATTGAACCGACAGTAATTGGGGGTTCAATTATTTGGTCAGTAAAAATATCATCATGAAAATCTTAAGATTCACAAATCTTGACACAATGTGAAGCTCAAGATTTTCACAGCTGCGTTCTTTTCTGTAGTTTTAACGCGGTGCTGGGGCCTTCGGGGCCAGTAATTTTAATTATTTAATTTATTAACACCCAGGTGCACAACCTCGTGACCTAATCAATATGTATGTGAAGTTTCATGTTTGTAACTGCTTCCATTTTGGAGTTATGGCTGGAACAGACAGACAGACAGACACACACACGCGCGCGCGCGTCCTTTTATTATAAGTATAGATGAAGAAGCAACCAGATAGTATTGAAGGAATATAGGTAACAGATAGTATAGTATACTTAGGACTGCATAGTGCCAACAAGAGAAATTGTTTTAGCAAACAAAGAGGTATAATGATACAAAAGGCGCAAAAACTGGCAAACTTAACAACCATGATAATTGCGAAGAGCTGCAATAAGATATTGATTGAGAAAACGTATTGGAAACACATAGCACTACCATCTATATTATATGGCACAAATGTTATAAATCTGACTCAGGCAGAAATTGAAAAGTTGCAGAAGATTGAAAATGGTGTCCATAGGCAAATTTTAGCAGCACCAAGATATGCATTAATATGTACTTTGCGAGGAGAAACAGGTGCTTCATCCATGGAGTCCATAGTTAATAAAGGGAAGCTACAATACTTAAAATCAATATTACAGGAGGATGTGAATGGTAGGGTGAGAAATGAATTGCTGAAAGTAATTGCTGAGGATATGAAAGGGAAGGGAAAGAATAAGTGGTTTAAAGGTATTGAGAAATTTATGAAAGAGATTGGTATAAGCATGTTGCAACTAAAACTATAACTAAAGAAGAGGTAAAGGAACGGGTAAAGATTTGGAATTCAAGAAGGTGGAAGGATGAGGTGACATCAAAGGCTAGTTTACAATTATATAGAGAATAGAAACAGGAAGTTAGGGGTGAAGAGGACATATATGATAATACCCTAGATTCAATTTTACTATGTAAAAGCAGAACAAACACCCTACCCCTAAATGATAGAAAAAGATTTGAGAATGGTGATACCAATTGTCAAGTGTGTGGAACTGGTACAGAAGATTTAGAAAATTTCATACTTTGGTGCCCAGAATACCTAGAAGAATAGATTAGATGGTAGACTTCAGCAACTTATGTAGAGAATAAAAACAAAATACTTGGGTAACTATTGTTTGATGCAAATGAAATAGACCAAACAAAAATAATGCTCTGCAATTCTGAAGGAGGAGAGAGAGAGAAGACTAAGAAGTTAAGAAATAGGGGTGCCGCTGAAAAGGCAATGCCCCGGAGTAACATCATCATCATCGTAAAAGGAAGCAAGGTACATCAGTGTCACGAAAAGAAGCTGATGCCCAGAGGAAAAGAAACAAACGACAAGATTCAGAATTCGGAAATCGGGAACGTGAGATAGATGCTCAAGCACATAGGTCAATGCGTGAGGATGATGATTATCATACACAAGAGCAACAGGCAAACACTCAGGCACATCGATCAGTGCGTGAGGATGATGATTATCGGGCTCAAGAACGAGAGAGAGATGCTGAAGCACACCGTGTCTCTTGGTTAGATCTGCTGAAACGCTCCTTGGCTAAAAAACAAAAAATTGGTGTATTTTTTCACAGCCTTTTTCAGAGAATATGAATATCCAGAAGAAAAAAAAAGCTCATGTTCTCTCTAGCCTGTACAGTTCTGACCGTGTTGCCCAGAATGCAAAGCTCTGTGTTGGAAAGAAGAAAGACCTGGTTTCTGTTGCGAAAAGGGAAAGGTTGATCCCTTGAGGAAATACCCTGATGTTTTCAAGCAGATGTTTCAAGAGAAGAAATTCTTGGATAAGATACGTCAGTACAACAATGCCTTGGTTATAGCCTCGAATGGAGTACAGGAGCATCAAATGCCAGGATTTAACCCTATTTTCAAACTGCAAGGAAAAGTCCACCATTTCATTGGATCTCTACTACCACCAAGTGATTCAGATGCTCCAAAGTTTGCCCAAATATTCTTCCATGACACAAAAAAATGAAGCCGTCAACTGTATTGCTCACAATGATGGTCTCCAGCAAGAAATACTCTGTTTTGTAGGAATGGCTGCATGAAAATAATTCATACCTAAAATCACTTAAAGCAGTATTTGAGCTATCCCAATCAAGTGAGGTGAAAATTGTTCGAATTTTCATCCCAAGAATTCCTATTGTTCCAAGCGACCAGTTGTTCCCCTTTCAGATGATGCGACGACAATTTCTAGTAAGGCCATGTTTCGCAATGAAGGCAAATAAAGCGCAGGGCCAGACCTTGAAAAAAGTTGGCATCTTCATGAAAAATGACTTCTCTCATAGCCATTTGTATGTGGCTATGAACCATGTGGGAAATCTGAAAATCTGAACATCCTGTCATCAGCACAAAAACCAGGGATAAATCTAGAACATTCACATATAATGTGGTCTTCCATGAAGTACTGAAGTAAACCGTAAATACTTGGTTCATACATGTTCAAAATATAATTCTACTGTTAAGCAACTGTTATCATACTTGTGCTCCATTCCCCCTAATTACTGGGCCCGAAGGACCCAGCACCGCAGGTCTAGCTAAATGGGCCCGTAGTGGCCTGTTTAGCAAAGTATATATTATGTAAAAGAAAATAAAGTTTATTCGCAGACGAATAGTTCTTAATGCAAACAGTAATAATACAACCTGAAACAAAAAATAAAATAAAAAATACAAGTACTAAGAATATTAATGGAAATACTGAAAAATAGTAATGTCGAAGTTAAGTGGAGCTGCAGACAAACGTTTTCATACCATGAAGTCCATAGCTTAAGTGACATATGGTAGAACTGACGAATAGCTTGTATAATTGAGTTGGCTGATGTTTTAATTCTTTGCACTGGACTGTACTGAACCCGTCTTGTTAAGTCGAGACAGTGTAATTAGCAAACATTTGCGAAACTGAGCATCTTGGAGATAATTTATGTAGGAGTCTGAAAGAACTATTATAAAGCAAATTAGGGTTCGGCCAGAAATTCACGCAGAGTTGCTGTCCATATGCATTAGTGCAAAAGGTATCAAAGAGTGTCTTTAGTTTCACTTGTACAGAATCGGACGTTCCTTATAGTCATGTTGGTTTAGCACAGAGGTTTCGATATTGTTTTCTTATATCCGAGTCATCACTCAAGGAGCAGGTGATAATTTGATCCAAATTCTCAAAATCTTTTACTTCCTCTATTGGTTCGCCTCGTTTTGAAATTAATATCAGCTGACTGTTATTAGTTTTGGGATGGAAATGCATAGCCTTAGTTTTTGTAACGTTAAAAACATATAATGATTCTGTGAATATAATTCGCAGATTATTAGAAGACAACCCAGACTTTTAACAGAAGAACTTGTTAACACCACATCATCAGCATAGGCTAAGTTATTTATCCCCATGTAATCTATACATCCACCGTTGGTGCGGTGGGGTTTTCATCACCGTTAGTGCAGTGGGGTGTGATCCACCCCAGCCTTTTTTTTCTTATCATCATGTTTTTTTAATTGGTTAACATGTGTTTTTGTTCATTTTATTTCTCAATTGACATTTTAATGCATTATTTGCCATAGTAGGGTGTCAATTTGGGAGGTGAAAATTAATTTTTGCCAATTCCTTCACTGAGGGGTTTTAAAAATGTTTTTGGATGTGAAGAATTCAAATCTGCTATTATTTTTGTGATTGCTCAACACTTAGCTTGGTAAATCTACGTTTGATTAAAAAGCACATAAATTGCTCTCGGAAAACAACATTTATTAATTTTAGCTTCTCAAAATGTCAGGTAATGCTATAAAATTTTAGTTTCTCTGCATAAACATATCCTAGTAATCATAAAACATATCCTTGTAATCATAAAACAACATTAGAAAGTAATGACATCAGTAAAAAAAAATATTTAAACAACAAGTTTCATCAAGTCTTGCTTTGATTCGTTCTTGGACATCAGCCGCCGACTTGCTTCTTGGCCTCTGATATAGCCCTCACGTTTCTCATGTGTATACACCCTGCCTGCTGCCTCTGTGACTTGTTTCACACACCTCTCTATTGAGTGAGCATGACAGGGCCACTGTGGAACTTGCATAGGCTTGTCAAAGAACTTCTTTACTTCCGCTGTAGTCAGTTTACATGTCAAAGGAGGTTCAAATACCCCGTCAGACCAGTCTGTCAGCTCCAACACGGAAGAAGCACTGGGGTTGATGGAAGGTGTCTTCCTGGGACGTACAGAAAGATCTCCAAGTGTGTTATCATCTCCACCCCTCATGTCAACAATCTTTTGGACACCAGCTCTCCTCTCCTCACTGTCATCTGAGCACAAGAGTGTCTGGATTATCATTTCGCTGAATGCATACCATGCTGAGCGCTTGATGGTTGGCAAAACAGCATCCACTACAGCCTTCTTTTGCAGCCTAACTAGCCGCAGCTGAAACAAGATGTGGCGTGGGCCTTCCACCCAAGAGTGTTTTTACTTTGATGTTGAACCAACAGGGGTAGTACACACCAACAATGTATTCCACTATCAGTCTTAAGTTGTTGAGGGTTTTGCCTTTAAGGCCATGTTTTGAAACCCATATGCGACAAAGCCTGTTTGCTGTTGTCAACCACCTTGAATGGCTCACTGGACCAATTTCAAGAAGGGCCAGATCTGTGGGAAGTTCTCCTGTCCTTATGGCCTGTGTGATCCTATACCCGTACGCTTGATCAGTAGAGAGATCCTTTACGACATTGTCACTCAGTGAAGTAAGAGGCTCTCCAATTGAGAGTTTGGTGAGTGAAGGATCAATTTCAAGTTCGGTTGCAGTGTCTAGCATCTTGCCAATGTTACCTGTCCACTTGTTGTTAGACAAGGTCTTCCCATCCAGTGCTGTGATCAAGTGTCGCAGGGGTAACTCGTTAGTGTGGAGGGCACAAACCAACCAGATCAGCTTACGGCAAAGCTTGACCTCTACCCAATGCATGGAACCACCTTCCCAGCCAGTGTTAACATTTGTAGAATCACCTCCAATGGCCTGCAGGCTTTTATCAATGCCCTTCTTCTTCATGAAATCTACAAAATTATCAGCAATAACTTCAGCAGGTTTTTTTCTCGTTGAGCCTTTCTCAGGAGTGAAGTGGTAGAGATATCTTCCACTTGGCTCACTGCACACAGAATAATGCTCTTCTTTGATGATGCTGGGGAACTGACGATCTGAATTGTCTGCTTTCAGCATAACTTTAGTTGTATCTTGACGGCCGTCAAAGAAGATGCAGTCAATTTCACCCTTCTTACAAAGATCATCAAATTCCTGATCCAGGGATCTCATAACTTTTTCTTGGGCCCTCTTGACTTTATTGTGATCAACTACAAGTATCTTGTCTTCTTTAGTGATCAAGCCAGCATCCATAAAGGCAGCAGTGGTGATGGCAGCTGTGGCACGCAGGCCAACACCATATCTGATGCTATGCATAGACATTAGGTATTTCTAATGTGTTGTACTCTGGCTTTTTATTGGAAGTTGAAGACGTGCTTGGTATTTCTAATGTCACTTCATAACTTCCATCCTTTCCATCTTGAGCATCAGCTATTTGTTCTTCATTTTCATCATCAGAGAAAATTATTTCAGTTGATGACATTGAAACATCCTGCTTACTTGTCTGCTTATATTCAGCAAGCCTTCTTCTTTCGTCTTCTTGCCGCTTCTGCTTTTTGACTTGTCTGTTGTGCTCAGGTTGATCTGGCAAGCCAATCTGATGTGGTCCAATAGAACCAGACTTGTCTCTCTGACCTTTAATGAAAGCAAGTTCCTTCACAGGGATCTTCATCTCCGTAGGGCATGTACAGTTAATGTGAGTTTCGTTTTTGCAACCAGCATCTGCAAGGCAGCCAAATTCAGAGCAGAGAACAATTTTACACTTGCAACTGAGGATGTCAAAAAGCTTGTCAAGTTTTGCAATGAAAGCCTCTTTGACATGTAGCTTTCCTCTCCCAAGAGATATGTTTTTGGCCTGCTCCCAGCTCTCTTGGATCTTGTTTAAGATTGTGACTCGTGAATTTACAACGGGGGCTACAAAAGAACTGTTTGCTCGTTCCCACTTTTCAAGCACTTTAGGGTAAATGTCCTTTGCAAGACTGGCTGCTGGGTAGTTTCTCACATCCTCACCACTTTGTTCTCTTAGCAGTAGCCAATATTTCAGAACGTCTCGCAGAGTTGGGAGTTCAGAGGGCAACAACTCTCTACCAGTTCCAATTAGGTTGCTCATATGTGTGAATTTCCCCAGTCTTGTCCTCCTTTTAGAAGCCATTGTAGGTCAATTCCCACTGGTTAGGATGGTAGCACTGACGGACAAGTAATTTTCAGCACACTGATGAATATGTTTCAACCTGTGAAATAAGCAAAAACAGCAGTGCATTATATATACAGCATATATAATTATTAATATAATAATTATTATATAATTCCACAAAAAAGTAAAAAAGTCACTATTTTTATGTAGCTTCTTACCAAGCAAAACTAAATTATATTAAATTAACAAAAATATCTTTAGAATTCCTAAGTCATGCTGCAACTTTTTAGCACCCCTCATATTTGGAATTTGAAAGTTGTAAAATTCGACACACCCTATTGCCATAGAAACTCACTTTACAATACAAAACACTTTATTCAAGTATTTATTCTAAAATAATAATGTTCATGTACTTACTGGTAAACAGAAAAGAAAGCCTTACAAAATAAGTTTATATGTTATTGGGTAACCCCAGTGTAAACTTACTCATCATCACTGCTTGCATTCTCATCCTCATCTCCCTCACCAGAGCAGTCAATACAAAGCATGATATGATAGAGTGATCCATGCAGATGGGTGTACAACACTTCTTACAGCTACTTTTTGTTTTGCGATCCTTTGACCTGGGGCACAATGCGCATCTTTGTTGGGAGCCTTCACGACGGCGTTTTGGAGGTACTTCCCCAGATGTACCAGATGGTGACACGCGATGGATCCTCCTCTTCAAGTCTCTTCTCAAACCCTTTGTTGTCTTTCGCTGGTTGATGTGGTCTTCAATCAACTTCTTTCCTAATATCTTCAGAAAATGTCGGCGCCTGATGGTTGTTTGAGAGTTGGCCATGAATACATTGAATGCATTTATTCCTGCAACATTGAGTATAGTATAAAAAACTGTAAGAGGCCAGCGTCGAGTATTTCAGGAGACGTTGTAGATGGAACACAGCTGATCAACGGTGTCCACCCCGCCCATAGTACTGTTGTAAAAGGTGATGATCTCTGGTTTTCTTTTTTCTTTAGTGTCTGCATCAATTGCAGCATCATGATGCATTGTGCTGAAAAGTACCACACATTTACGTTTCTTGCACATAAATGAGTTCAGTGTGACATCTTTCTGGAAGCCAAACAAACTTGTGTACTCTTCCCTACCTCTAATGGCAACAAACCCTGGAGGAATTTCTCCTGTTTTTCCTCAAAGTGCCAACTGATGTCAGTTTATGATTCTTCAAGAGGTCGACTGCTAGACCATATCTGGTAAACCAGTTGTCCATTGTAATGTTTCTCCCAGATCCACTGAGATGATGAACCATTCGCCTTACGACTGATGCCGCCGAGTTATCTAATTTGAAAGGGCCTTCTGGTTGAATCCCCAAGTAGACTTCCATGTTTGACACATAATAGGTTTTAGCATCAGCCACCACAAATATTTTGATGCCATATTTAGCTGGCTTACTTGGCATGTATTGGCGAAATGGACAGTTACCTCTAAAGGCAGCCAGCATTTCATCTATGGTCACATATTCTGAGACAGTGTAATTGGATTTACAGTTATCAACAAATGTCTCAAAGAACTTTCTAGAGGCTGCAAACCTGTCCTCTGCCCTCCTTTCAGTCCGAGTGTGGATGTCATCAAATCTCAAACAAAGAAGCAGGAAACGAAAGCGCTGCAGAGACATAGTTGCCGAAAAAATCTTTACTCCTGTTCCATCAGTTGCCCAAACATCATCCATATTCATTCGGTTAGCTCTAAAAACTCCTAATAGATACAGCAATCCAATTACAGCTTTCATCTCCGCTTCATTGGTATGTTTGGTTCGGCATTTCTCTTTATATTTTCCTTGTTTTGTATCAATATAGATATTTGTGTATTTTATTCATTCATTCAAAAGATCTTGAGTAAAAAACAGAGACCATCACTCACCTACAGAACGCACATCTCGTGCATTTCCTCTTGGTCCAGATGTACCGGTTACTATTTATGTGCACGTATGCGCCTTGGGAGAGTTGGCGGAGTTGCGTTCCATACAGTTTGATTTTTGCTGATATACTGTTTGCCTCTTGTCCCTTCCTCTTCTTCATTTTCTGTTTCTTCACGAGATGTTACTTCTTTATTTGCTTTCTCATCCTCTTCTCCTTCATCCATGCTTTGTTCTTCCCTTCTTCATCATCCACTCTTGCTTCTTCACTCACTATCTCTTCGTCTTCTGACTCCTCTTCGTCCAATTCCTCAATAAGTAATCCACCATCATCATCTTCCTTATCTAGCTCTTCTTGTACCATTTTTCTCAACCTCTCCATTCGCTTCTCGTCGTCCATTGTGATGCTGAAACAAAAGGATAGTCACTATAAATAAAAAGGCTTCAAAACCACCTGTTACAAACAAAGTACAAAAACAGAAATATACATTATGTTGTGTATAACATAATTGAGCTTTGCAATAAACAACTTAGTAAAGTAAAAAAAAGCAAATTAGTAAAAAAAAACTTGACGAAAGTTACCTATGAGAATGGTGCGGTGGGGTGTGCTGCACCCCAAGGAGCAATCACTGTACGTCTGCTCTCCTTTGTGGCCAACAGGAGACTGAGCACGCTGATGTATCAATTCAGTGAAGATTCCTAGGAAATTACATGGGAAGGTGGCAGTATCACTGCTGCCAGACGTAAGATAACTCAAAGGAAATAACACCTGGGGTGTGTAACACCCCACTGCACTAACGGAGGGTTAAGTGAAGCAATTAAACCGTCAATATGCATATTAAACAGCAAAGGAGAACGCAAGGAACCTTGCCTCACTTTGCAGGATGAATTTAAACACTCGAACATTGTCCCACCTAACCGTAAAAAATTGGTGGGTATATCAAAATTTCAATAAATTTAATATGTTCATAGGAACGTTCCGGTCCTCTAGTTTTCTTTAAATATAATATTTTGGTTCATTCTATTATATGCCTTAAAAATACAAGAAACAACTACAGTATAAATAGTTGAATTATGTCAGTATATTTAAATACAATTTCCTTTAATACACAGATACACAAATCAGTTGAGTTAGACCTTTAAAACCGAACTGATTAGATGCCCATAAATAATTAATTACTTGACTGGCGTGGTGGCAAAAGTTTCTCTAGTAGTTTTGAGAAACAAGGGCAACAACTGTAATTACTGGGGGGATAGAATGTACCCATATTTATTTTTAACAAGGGGCAAGATATATAACAGTACCTTCATAAATTCTGCAGGAATGTATGGGCAAGCATGGTTGAAAAGAGCAATGAGATATGTAGATTCTCCACGTCACTGGCATATTTTAAATGTTTATTCGATAGATCTAGCCTTGAGGCAGAACCAGTCTAACTCTTTAATTAGCCTCTTAACTTCAGGAATTGAAGTCCAAATATTTTTCCTGATCCCTCCCACGGGCGTTTCGTTGCAGCCCATCAGTTGTTCAGTTGTTGGTGGGAGGATATTTTTGCCGCCACTTTCAACAAATTTCCAAAACTTATAGAATAGAATCTTTTTACGTTTCCATCTCCTGACGAGGTGTGCTGTTGAATACACGAAAGACCTTGGAATCGCTTTTACTTTTCCTTGTAGATGTGTAATATATATATATATATATATATATATATATATATATATATATATATATATATGTGGTGTGGTGGTTAGCGTCGCTGACTACAAATCTATCGGCTCCGGGTTCGAGACTCGATGGCAGCCGGCGCGCAACAAAACCCAGCTGTTCATCCTTCCACACAATAAAGAAAATGGTTGGTAGATAAATGGGTACCCTAGGTGGCCTAGTGGTTAAGACGCTGGGCTGCTGATGGGGCGTGGTTCGGATTCCACGTTAAACTGTAGGTCTAAGGTGGAGTGAAAAGCTTAACCTTCGTCAGAATGAACAATTCGGGCGAAAGCTAACCAAAGGTTAACCAAAGGTATATATGATTAATTTCACACTTAAACACGTGAAATGAATGAATCTTCTTCCTTGCGAGTTGCATCACACACACACACACACAATATATATAATATATTATATATATATATATATGTGTGTGTGTGTGTGTGTGTGTGTGTGTGTTGTTGGCGGCTAAAGCGTCGCCAAACAATATAAATGATATGGTGTTAATAATGATACATAATTAAGTGAACCAAGGGTTCTTAGCGGATCTGGGCTGTGTCTCAGGGCGCCTCTGGATGTGACTACACTTCATTCAAAATTCCCAGAACGTGCTTTGACCCTGCAATCTAATTAATTCGATCCTTTGAAATACTTCACGTATCAAGAGGACCCGCCCCAGCGGAAGGAATGAGCGTAAACAACACTTATACCAATTATATTAAATAAATACAAAATATATTAGTGGTGCACCGATTAATCGGTATCGGCACCTGGCATGCCGATATTAGGAAAATACCTTGCATGGCCGATTAATCGGCATGCCAGGTGCCTATACCGATTAATCGGTGCACCACTAAAATATATGCATAAAAAATATACAAGTTTGTACAATCTGGAACACACTAATGCACCATATATGAGGCCTAACCTATACCTTAACTAAAAAGTTATTACTCAGCCTTGGAAAGGAAATAACAAACCCAAGCCTCGTCTGAACCCTTCGTTCTATCAAGTGTGTCGATCCCCGGATCCGAAGCCTGCAATTTATGAACATTTTATATTTTATCTTAAGAATTTAGTTCCAAATTCCATACAAAATACATGCTTATGATATCTAAAACTTAAGACTATATTACAGTCATTAATACATTATATGGTAATTCTTACCCGTATTGTCGGGCTTCAATATGTAAATCACTCCAGTCAGGTGCCGATTTTCACGTTCAAAGCCTATACATATATAAACACCAATAAATATTTACATTCATTAATCATGTAGGTCATTTTTAACATTCATAATTATTAATATTAATATAAGTTTGCAAAAATTACCTTAAATTCAACAACTTCTGTACGTTAGTCCAGGTAATCAAAATGTCAAGATGTCACTGAAATGTTCACTTTATAGATACTGAAGAAAATGTTCACTTCATAACAATATCCATGTTTGATTGATTAAGTTTAATGGTGCACCAACCCAATGGGTTATTAACACCAGAACGGAGACAGTATATGCTGCGAGGTTAAGAGTTAATCACAAGTGTTCAGGGCATAATAAATGGGAAAAAAGGACAGGAGAGTAAGAGACCCATCACCTCTTCAGCCACAGGGCCGACTCTGTGGCGCTTGAAAAGAGGGCCTCTAGCTACATATACAGGGAAAGTGAATAAAAAAATGTTAAAAAATAAATAAAGAAATAAAGAAATAGAATTAAATGAATGCATACAATTGGGACTCCATCGAAAAGCTGAGTACAGGATAAGGAGGAAAGTATGGGCTGAGAATGGAACTCAGTTGAAAGGGTAGAGTGAGATCTCGGCCCTCAGTCCGAAGACGCAAACGGGCAGCATTATATGCCGGACACTCAAGGAGTACATGGGAGAGGGTAAGTGAGGCATGACAAGGGTGACTAAATGGAGAGGAATTGAAGAGGCTGCTGTAGAATAAGGGACAGGAAGTGAATTCCAAACCTCCTGCCACCAACTCTGGACATGAGGCTGGAGGAGGGCTTGCGCCTCATAAGAAGACAGTTTGAGCAGTCCTCGAGAGCCAAAGATCGCTGCATTCCTGGCAGCAACGTCAGCAGCCTTATTTCCTGGGATACCCACATGGCTCGGTATCCAGAGGAAGATTATAGAGATATGGTTGGGAAGCAAATGTAGCAACCGTAAAATTCGGTGGACGAGGAAATGTGGAGAAGAGTTTATTTCCAGGGCTTGCAGAGCGGAGAAGGAATCAGAGCAGATAACAAAGTTGTGATGATGCAGCATGTTGCGAGAAATGTACTGAACTGCTCGAAAAATGGCATAAAGTTCTGCCGTAAAAATGCCACAGGTAGAGGGCAGCTGCCAAGATGTGGTGACAGTGTCAATGACAAAGGCAGATGTTGCTTGTCCATCTAGAAGTTTAGAACCATCTGTGTAGCTAAATTGGGGTGGTGGTGGTAAGGATTCTATGAAGACAAAGAAATGACTTTGAATACTTAAGGAGGTCATAAGTGAAAAGGAATGGAGTTATCAAATAGAGGGGGACAGCCCGCTGGAGTGTAGGTCATGAGCAGAAATGTTAAAAGCAGAGAAAATCCCTTGAGCGGCAGCAATGAAGGGCAAGAGATGGGGGCGTTGCAGATAAAAGTGGAACAAGTAAAAATCCAGGTACAACCGGCGGACAGGGTGATGAGATATGCTGAAGGTGCGGAACAGATAACGAAGACCCAACAATAAACAGCGAAATTGTAAAGGCATGATAAGAGCCTCTGCTTCCAGGAGGTCCACCCGGGTGCAGCGCAGTGCGCCCACAGCAAATCGAATGCCTCGATACTGGAGCCTATCTAATTTAAGATGACAAGAAGCAGCAGGGGAATATAAGAAACTTCCATAGTCAATTCTTGATCGAACCAGAACTTTGTACAGCTGGAGTAGGGTATCCCTGCAGGATCCCCACGTCGTGTTGGAGAGATATCCCAGGATAGAAAGAGGCCTGGCACACCGATTTTTGATGGAGTCAATGTGGGACTTCCAGGTCAGACCTTGATCAAAGACCATCCCTAAAAATCTATGTTCAGTTACTTGAGCAATGGGAAAGGAGTTTAAGTGTAGTGGACGATGGTCAAGAATAGGACGTTTGGTGAAGACCATATACTTCGTTTTTGCAACAGAAAAGTTCAATTCCCAGTCATGAGACCAGTCAATTAAAGCGTCTAGCATGTCCTGAGCATATTTTAAGGCCTCATGGAGGTCACCTGAAGGTACCCAAAAGGCACAATCATCAGCATACATGGAGTATGATCAGTCTTTCCTTGTGAACAGACGTGTTTTATCGAGTGTCCAATGTTACCATTTGAATAAGTGGTTTTCGTTGAAGTGTTTAAAAAAAATAAAAAATAATGTTTGGTGCATTCTTAACTAAATTACTTCGTGTTACTAATCATTCGTTAACGAATATATTTCATTTATTGACTTTATTCATTACTATATTATTTGATCAAACCAAGGCTAGTGCACGTGGCTTGCCTTGTTTGTTTCCTGAATCTATTACTAACCGAGGTTTCATAAGGTTGAAATTCCCTTGGTTTGCCTTTTTTGTTTTTCAAATCTATCAGAAAACGTGCGTTCATAAGGTTCATTTTCCTTTCCTTCAGGGGATTAAGTAGAGTGTGGTCACCCACAAATTTTAGTAGTACTTTTTCATTAACAGAGCTTTCGTCGGTAGTTTAATTATATATTCATTTAGTATAAATTTGTGTTACAAGAACCTGTTTCTGCGTTTCAGGAACATTTTTGCGGGTTGCGCAGGTGACGGCACAATAAGCACGCGGTAGAAACTATCAGGTCATCCCGTAAGTAGGTAATGTTTTTTAGATCGGAATTTGAAGGACAAAAAAAAACAACTGAAACTTTTTAATCTAGTATATATTTTCGATCGGAATCAATGACACTCTGCCAACGTCCTACAAGCTTTTCACTGCCATGTTTATAAAATTCAGGCGGTTTTGAGGCAAAAAACGTACAAAGACTGGTGTGCAGGTCATCTGAAGAAGTATACTGTTTCTCGTCAAGATAGTTTTGCAGACTCCTGAAGAGATGATAATCTGAAGGCGCAAGGTCTGGGGAATATGGAGGATGTGGAAGTTTTTCCCACCCAAGCTCCTCAATTTTTGCAGAAGTGATCCGAGAGGTATGAGGACGTGCGTTGTCGTGGTTGAACACGATTCCTTTCCGATTAACCAAAGAAGGTCTCTTTTCTTTTAGTGCAGTGTTCAACCGATCCAGTTGTTGACAGTAGACTTGAGCGGTGATTGTTTGGTTGTGTGGTAAGGTTTCAAAGTGTAACATCACCTTTATCCCACCAAACACTAAGCAACACCTTCCGAGGGTGAAGATTTGGTTTTGGCTGTGGTGTCGCTGGTTCTCCGGTACAAACCCACTGTCGACGGTGCTTAACATTCTGGTACAGTATCCACTTTTCATCACCAGTCAATGAATGAAGAGCTGTGCTAATGTCTACCCGCACCCTCAGATTGTCGACCGACAATTCATGTGGCACCCATTTTCCTAACTTAGGCACTTTCCCGAGTTGTTGCAAATGTCGATGGATGGTGGACGGGGATGAATTGAGTTTCTGAGCCAATTCTTCGACAGTTGTTGAACAGTCTTCTTCAAGTGCGGCTAACAGCAGGTCATCATCAAACTCAGCAGGGCGTCCAGAGCGTGCTGCATCTGTCAAACAGCAGTCACCATTCCTAAGCTTTTGAAACCATCTTTGACATTTCCTCACATGCAGAATATCGTTGCCATAAACTTCCTGAATATTTCGCGTTGCTTCAGTAACACTATTCCCTTTTTTGAACTCGTAAAGCATTATATGCCTGATATGCTCTTCTGATACCGCCATGTTTATGAGGGGTGCACATAAAGCAAAACACACGTCTTCACTGGTCAAGGTCTGTAAATTATGTAGCGAAACACGATAGATCTCCTCTTAGATATAACCTTCGGAAAATTTATGCTTAAACCGAGTAGGACTAGTTTAAACTTAATCTATCGTAAAAAACGACATTACTTATGGGATGACCTGATACGTTGTAATTTATTAATTTCTAAACGCTCGTTTTTTTTTTTTTTTACTTTTTTTTTTTTTTTTTAACTAATTAAGTGCATGGCACCCCCGTCAAGTACTTGCAGTCGCTGTGAAGGGAAATTTGCCGCTTACGCGTTTACAATGGCTAATATTAATGAACAGTTAGTTTGCAGGTGGTGCTCAAGCATGGAAGTCCTGAGGAACGAGTTAGAACGTGAGAGGGAGGCAAAATTAGAATCCCTTGAGACTCCACTTACGACCCCTCCTGCCTCAGTTTCTACTAATATAAATAGTACTAATAGCCCTCTCTCTTCCCCTAGTTCCCAACCCTTCGTTCGAGTGCGTAATGGAGCCCCATTGAGGAAACCTAAGACTTGTCTACCAGTAATAACAAACAATAAGTTTTCTGTTTTAGGTTTCGAAGATGCTGATGAACCGGAAATACGACTCGTTGGCGATTCCATTGTTCGAGGGCAGCTCGAGGAATTCTGTGGGAGAAACCCTCGTCGTAGGCGCCGTTACTGCTACCCTGGTGCAAGGGTGGAGGATATAACTAATAGTGTTGACCATTTTACAGACGGTACCGCCGAGGACACAACGTATGTTATTCATGTCGGTACTAATAACGTTTTAAATTCTAGATCGGAAGAACTGCTGGCTAGGTACAGGGACTTACTAGAGCGATTAAAGGAAAAAACTAATAAGATTGTTTTAACAGGTATACTTCCTCGAATTATCCAACGTAACGATTTCTACAGCAAGGCGACCTATATTAACAATAACCTAAAGTCTCTTTGCCAACAGGAAGGAGTGCATTTTGCGAATTTTTGGAACAGTTTCTACGGCAGGAGGGACTTGTTCCTCGGAGATGGACTTCATCTTAATGACGTTGGAGCTGCGCGTTTAGGAAGACTATTTCATAATACTGTCTCTTCTTTTCAGGCTGCCGTAACTCGAACGGTCCCAGCGTAAATTCCACAAATTTCCCCTGCGCTCGCGAAGGTGTCGCAATTACAAACAATTTGAAGGTTCTATCCTTAAATGCTCGTAGCTTACGAAATAAAATAAACGAATTTTTTCTTTAATTGCTTGTAAAGACTATGATTTAATTGCGATAAATGAATCGTGGCTTAGCACTGAAACACGTGACTTTGTAGGGGAGTATCAAATTAGAGGTTATAGACTTTTTGTTAAAAACAGAATAGGTAGGCGAGGAGGCGGTGTTATGTTGTATATCAAAGATAATATTGCGAACGTTATAGAAGTAAAGCACACAATTCCAGAACCAATAGATTCGACTATAGCAGAACTTAAATTGAACGATTTCAAACTTGTTGTTGCGGTTATATATAGGCCCCCTAATCAAACAGCTGATACGGACGAAGCGTTATATCGTGAACTAAAGAGAATAATAGGTAGTGAGCAGGCTTTAGTTATGGGTGACTTTAATTGCGCCAACGTGAATTACGATACAATGCAGGGAGACGCGGAAGGTAATCGTTTAGTTAATTTTCTCGAGGATAGCTTTCTTATTCAAAAGGTTGGGGAACCTACGAGGTTGGACAGTATTTTAGATTTAGTAATAACTACGGATGATAGGCTAATTACTGATCTTCAAGTAATAGAACCGTTAAGCAATAGCGATCACAATATGGTAGAGTTTGTCCTCTCAGTAAGTCACTCGAAACCAGCTAACTCGACTAAAATTCCTAACTTCCAGCACGCAGACTTTTGTAAATTTCGAAATAAATTGTCACACGTCAATTGGGAAAACGTAATGGGGAACTCCAACGCAAAACTAATGTGGGAATCGTTTGAAACAGTATTTAGGACTATAAATGAGGAATGTGTACCGTACAAAATTAAGCGTGCGAAAGTAAAAACAAGCCCTTGTGGTTTACTTCTAGAGTAGGAGACATTATAAAGAGTAGAGATAGGGCTTATAGGCTACATAAGTGCGATAAAGACAATTTGTGGTTACGAAACAACTACATATCTCTAAGGCGTGAAGCGAAAAGTGTAATAAAAAAGTCCAAGCGCGAATTTGAAATCTCCATAGCTCGTGACGGTAAAGAAAACCCCAAGCGATTCTTTCAATACGTCAACAATAGAAATCCAGTAAAAAGTGTCTTGGGGCCGTTGAAAAATGTTAACGGAGATCTAGTTTCTGAAAACAAGGAAATGGCTACCTTGCTAAACGAATTTTTACGTCAGTTTTTACTATAGAAGATGTAACGAATATCCCTACGGTCATAGACATAATACCTTTGATAATGGTAATATTTTGGATAATATTGTGGTTAGTGAAGGGGAGGTAATGCGCTATATTGATAAAATGAAAACGCGTAAATCACCGGGGCCGGATTCCATATATCCCATACAACTAAAAGAATTAAAAGATAGCATTGTTGTGCCGCTAACAAAGATTTTTAATGCGTCTATTTCTGAGGGGTGCGTACCAGATAATTTCAAGTTAGCAAACGTAACACCTATCTTTAAGAAAGGCGATAAAGGTGCGGCGGGAAATTATAGGCCAATCAGTTTAACGTCTGTTGTAGGTAAGCTACTGGAATCAATAATTAGGGATCGTATAGTCGAACACTTAGAATTGCATAACTTAGAAATACGCAGCACGGTTTTAGGCGAAAACAAATCTTGCTTAACTAATCTTTTAGAATTTTTTCAAAGCGTGGTTGACGTTGACGATAGTCATCGGGCGGTTGATGGAGTGTATTTAGATTTTCAAAAAGAGTTTGACACCGTACCGCACAAAAGACTCATTGAGAAAACTAAGGCTCATGGAATCAGGGGTGTGGTAATAAATTGGATAGAAGAGTGGTTGCGAGGTAGGAAACAGAGGGTGGTCGTTGATGGAGCGGAGTCGTGTTGGGCTAATGTAGCGAGTGACGTTCCTCAGGGTTCTGTATTGGGCCCCTTGCTTTTTCTTATATGTATTAACGATTTAGATGTCGGCCTAGTTAGTACAGTTTCAAAGTTTGCGGATGACACGAAGCTGGGTGGTAGGGCGATTAATGACGAAGATAGAGGTCAAATCCAGAATGATCTGAATAAAATCGTTGATTGGTCAGTCACATGGCGAATGAGATTTCACGTCGATAAGTGCAAAATTTTACATATAGGTTCGCGTAACAGTAATTTTGCGTATAGTATGTCAGGGAAAGAGTTAATAAGCGTAGAGCAGAAAAAAGATTTAGGAGTTATAGTCACTGGTGATTTAAAAGTAGCGAAACAAAGTACAGCAGCGGTCAATAAAGCGAACAAAGTGTTAGGTTTTATAGCTCGGAATTTTGAGTACAAATCGCGCGATATTATAGTCCTCTTTATAAATCATTAGTTAGACCCCATTTGGAGTACGCGATCCAATTTTGGAATCTGCATATGCGCAAAGATATAGACAAAATCGAAAGAGTTCAAGGACGAGCAACTAAGATGATTCCCTCGCTTAGGTCAAAGTCGTACGAGGATAGGCTTAAAAAGTTAAAATTGACTACACTCGAGACTAGGAGGTAAAGGGGTGATCTAATCCAGTTTTCAAAATTATGATTGGGTTCGATAGCGTAGATAGAGATAGCTTTTTCGAAATATCTCAATATAATAGGACTAGAAATAACGGGTGTAAGTTGACAAGTAGAAGGTTCGAGACAGCAGTTGCCAAAAACTTTTTTACGCATAGAATAGTAAATAGCTGGAATAGTTTGCCGGTAGAAGTAATTAGTAGCACGTCTATAAACATGTTTAAAAATCGATTAGACGCATATGTTGATAGATTGGGTATAGTTTAAGGTAGTAAAATTAAGGGTTGGATAAGATAGATTTTGATTCTCTTTTCATTAAAGATCACAATAACCAGACTAGAGGTCATAGTATGAAATTATTTAAGCCAAGATGTAGAACAAATTTAAGAAAACATAGTTTTACAAGTGTTGTGGGATATAGGGAGGCAGCATCTTGGGTTAGGGGATACTCTCTGTCCTTACACATCCCATTTAAAGAGATTCCTCTGCCGAGCGGTGCCCCCCATAGTACTGTGAGGTATTGAAAAACTCATGATCTTCACTTGCCCCACAAACACCTTTAAATGGGAGACCCAAAATGGGTGCACACACATTTCTACATTGCTGTACAGTCTTTAAAGCCACACCTACACTTTTCCTCCTAAGTATATATATTGTAATGTATATGGTTGTAAATTGTGACTTGGTCCGCAATTGATATGGACCGTGACTTATTTTTGGTTGGCAAGGTACTGGTATTGATGGATACCGTAATTAAATTGACTGGATTCTTTGGATCTGATATATTTGCATGTCGGTTATAAATAGATATAGTGTAACATATTTGTGGATAGTTGTCTATTATGACTTGATCCTCTGGATCCAGAGATTCTATCTTTAGTTTTAAATTGATAATTAATTAGTTTTAAATTGATAATTATTTAGTTTTGTAAAAATTGGTTGTTGTCAATGTACAGGCAGTTTTTACATAGTGGAGCCGCCTCGATGGGCCGACGTGGCCCCTAGTGTGCCCACTATAAAAATTTCTTATGTTCTTATGTTCCTTGTGGTTCGGAACCCACGTAAAATTGTAGGTCCTCTCCGCCACCACTGAGGACATGCACAATACACAATTACGAACACAGTTAAGTAGACCAGCCATGAGTGGATCCTAGGGTCTTTGTTGGTCTGAAACATTATAACATTATAACAGAAGGGGGTGCAGCGAAGATGTCGTTGATCATAATCAGAAAGGGTGTGAGGCTGAGTACACGGCCTTGAGGAACCCCTGTCTCAATCTCAAAAGTCTCTGAGAGATGGTTATCAGAATATGCTGATGTACGTCTGTGCAGCAAGAAGTTGGCAATAAAGTTAGCTAAATGGCCACGCAGTCCCAGATTGTGTAATTTAAGCAGAAGACCATGGTGCTATGACAACTGCCCCCCGGACAACCTCCCCCCGGACAATTGCCCCCCGACAACCGCCCCCCGGACAACTGCCCCCGTAGGACAATCGCCCCCCGGATTATTGCCCCCCATAAGTAAATAAAAGTTAAATAGGAATTAAATTTATTAATATTTATAAAACACAAACCTAACCTAACCTAACCACCAACTATGACTTTCAAAACGACCTTTCAATAAGTATTGCCAACTGTTTAAATATAATTAATTAATCCATAGTATATATGAAATACAATAAGTCTTGCCAACTGTTTAAATAAAATTAAGTAGCTAAACTTCATAATTTTATTATAAATAAGTAAGCAATAATTGGAAAATTTTTTGTTAAATATTGCTAACTTTTTAAATATAAATTTTTTTCAGGCTACAAGCAAAATTAAGCAAGAATTGGCAATAATGTTGTTAAATATTGTTTTAGCTTGCCATTTTTTAAACGTAAATTTAATTTTTATTTACTTATGGGGGGCAATAATCCGGGGGGCGATTGTCCTACAGGGGCAATTGTCCGGGGGGCGGTTGTCGGGGGGCAATTGTCCGGGGGCCGGTTGTCCAGGGGGCAGTTGTCCGGACACCGAAGACCATACCATAATGTCAGAGTGAGTCAAATGCCTTGGAGATATCAAGAAACACAGCCACAAGGTATTCACCCCGTAAGGCAGTCTCCTGTACACCACATTCTAGACGAGTAAGTGCATCAAAAGGGGAAAAGCCCCTGCGGAAACCACTCTGATGGAGATCTAAAAGAGAGATATCCTCTAGGTAAAGAAGAAAGCTCCTGTTGACCATCCTCTCAAAGACTTTGCACAGGCAGCTGGTGAGAGCAATAGGGCGGTATGACTGAACATCAGTTGGAAGCTTTCTAGGCTTGAGAAAGGGGAGAATCAGAGCTGACTTTCACTGAGTGGGGAAGGAGTTAGTAAGCCAACGTGAGTTATAGAAGCGTAAAAGCTGAAGCTTACCAGAAGAACTCAGGTGTTGCAAAAAGGAATAATGGATACCATCCTGTCCATGGGAGGAGGAGCCAGAACGATGTAGAGAGTCAAGCAACTCAGACAGAGTGAAGAGAGTGTTATAAACTTCCCCATTATCAGAGCGAAAAGAGATATGCGAGAGCTCAGCTTCGGCCATTTTATAAACAAAGAGTTCAGTGTAGTTTCGAATGCTGTTGACAGTAGCAAAGTGCAAGATGAGCATGTTGCAGACCACTGCCGGGAATGTCATCTTTAACTAAGACTTTACGTGGCAGCATAGAAGAGGAGCCTTGAAAGGCCCGGATTTTTCTCCAGACTGCAGATGAGGGTGCACCAAAGGAGATGTTGTTAACATAGTTCCTCCAAGAGGTTCTCTTTGCTAATTTTACAGTACGCCGAGCAAGTGCTCGAGCATGTTTGTAGTTGATAAATAGACGTAGAATTGGTTTTTTTCGGAAGCTACGGAGGGCCCTCTTACGTGACAAAACAGCAGCTTCACATTCAGCAGTCCACCAAGCTGTATTATACTTAGGATTAACGGTAGTTGACGTCAATGGAACAGAGGCAGAGGCGGCTGTGAGTATGGAGGTAGAAATGGCTGTACAATCCAGATCGGCATCATGAGAGGGAGGAAGCAAGTTGGCTAAACGGGCATAAGCACTCCAGTCAGCTTTTTTCAGATCGAAGCGGAAACGTCGTTGAATGGGAGAAAGGGAGGATGTAGACTGCAGAAAGATAGAGAAATGGTCACTATCACAAAGGTCAGAGGATACGGACCACTGGAACTGGTGGGCCAATTCTTGACTACAAATGGTCAGATCAATGGAGGAGAAAGTCCCTGTAGCATCAGAGAGGTAAGTCGGGGTGGGCAAATTAAACAAAAATAAGGAGTTGTCCAAAAGGAAGTCAGCAAGGAGGACCCCTCTCTCTTCGCAAAAGGAAGAGCCTCAACAAGAGTGATGGGCATTGAAATTCCCTAATAAGATGAGGGGAGTTGGCAGTTGCTGTACAAGATCATCAAGCAACTGTAAGGTAAGAGAAAAGCCGTGGGGGGGGGGGCATATACAAAGAGCAGACTGTAGTCGCTCTACCAAAGAGCGGAACCTGTGCTGCAACTGCTTTGAGTGGGGTATATAATGGGAGGGGAGTGCCAGGAAGAAGGGCATGAAGCACTAAAGCAACACCACCCCCATGGGCATTCCTAACTTTTCTATAGAATGTGTAGTGCTTGAAATAAGGGGAGAATGGTTGGGATAGGCGAGTTTCCTGTAAGGCAATTAAGGTAGGAGAATAGGTGCTAATTAAGTTCTGCAACTGGGGTAGTCGTGCACGAAGGCTCTTGACATTCCACTGTATAAACCTGAAAATTAAAGGGTGAAGGGGAGACGCATCCCCTCGACAGAAGTAAGTTTTTTATTCGGAACAAGATTATTTGTATTAGCATAAGAAGCAAGTCTGTTAACAATATGTTGAGGAGATTTATTCCTGGATATAAGGTCACGAACATCTTTCACCGGCTGCCAATACTGGGAGCTGGTGAGAACCAGGGGCGGAGCTAGTTAGGAGCAGGCAGGGCAGTGCCCCTGGGCCCGAGCCTTTGGGGGGCGGGGCCCGGGTCGTTTAAACAAGTGATGAGAAGTTATTTGAGAGAGCAACAAAGCTAGTAAATAAATATAAAAATGATATTTCCTCTGGATTTCCAAGTCAATTACTCTCTTTTCGAATGTGCTTAAAAACAGACATTAAAAAATGACGACAATCCATGAGTTATATTCATTTTTAATTAAAGACAACAGTACTTTGTGTTCAAGTTTTCCCGAAGTTGTGACTGCCATAACATTGTTCCTCACAATTCCTGTGACAGTTTCAAGTGCAGAGAGATCGTTTTCAAAACTTAAACTAATAAAGAATTATCTTCGAAATTCTATGAATGAAAAAAGATTAAGTGGACTCTCAATTATATCAATTGAAAACAAGAAAGCTAGAAATATTAACTTTGAGGATTTAATTAATGAATTTGCTGAAAGAAAGGCAAGAAAAGTCAAGTTCTGATGTTGTCGTAAGTAAACTTTTATTTCACGGTATCCTTTTTAAAGCTCAATATTTTGCATAATGATTTGCCTTCTATGCCTCCATGCATACAAGTAGTATCATAATTCTTAAATATATGCTAAATAAATAATGCAAAGAAAAGCAATATAAATGTATAATAAAATTTTGTTAGGGGGCCCGTAAATAAGTTTTGCCCCAGGGCCCGTGACACTCTTGCTCCGTTCCTGGTGAGAACACTGACAGCCCGAAGGCTCTTAGAATGAGGAGGCTGAGAGGCAGACTGGGAAGAGGGAGACGGGCCAGGAGGGGGCAAGGAGGGCAAATGACCGTATGGAAGCGAAGAGGTGTCTCTGACAGTAAATGGATGGGGAGATGGAATTGTAGGAGGTGCAGAAGAAACCAGAGGGCATGCCGGGGAAGGCGAAGGCCTGGATCTAGGCTGGACAGGTGAAGTTGGAGGAGAAGACTGATCTGAAAGGAGATGGGGTGGGTTTGTCCTGGCTACCTGGGAAAATGACCTATCCAAGACTGAACAATGGCGTCTTGCCTCTGAGAAAGAGACATTATTCAAACATTTGTATCGTACTATAGCCTGCTCCTTCATGTAAATTGGGCAAGTGGAGTAGAAGGCGGGATGGGGAGTATGAGAGTTTGCACAACCATCCGGACCTTCACAATCTGGAGAGGAGTGAGACCCCCACACCTCCCACAGCGGGGCTCATTCTGACAGACATCTCGGCCATGACCAAATCGTTGACACTTAAAGCAACGCAGAGGTCTCGGAAAGAAATGCTCAACAGTATAACTAAGGTAACCACAATAGATCTTAGTAGGGAGAACCTTCCCACCAAAGGTACAGTAAGTACCAAGGCCCTCGTAGGAATCCTGTCCTTACCTCGTGTAAGTTGTCTCACATCCAAAACACCCCAAGGTTTTAGTTCCTCCAAAATATCCTCAACGGAATCAACTAGCAATTCTGGTGCACGAATAATGCCTTGTATCGTGTCAAACTTGGATGCCAATTCTACCTTAATATTGTACTGGTTGTTCAAGGTGGTGGTTGCATTAAGAAGAGTTCGCAGCTGAGATGGAGAAGTAGTCTGCAGTAACAAACTACCACTCCTACAGTATTTAACAGACCTAACCTTCCCACAAAGGGCTTTAATACCCTGCTTAAGGGCAAAGGGACTGAGCTTAGTGAGCCGAACATTATCAGAGACAGCAGTCATATAGACATATGAAGCGTAAGAAGGAATTTCATGATGTTGGTCACTACGCAGGAGGGGCTTAGTCTTGAAAGGAAGCGTAGGGCAACTTTTATCGCAGAACCGAACTTAGAACCAAGAACCTCACAATCACCGAAAACTGGACGCCCATCAGCACGCCCACCCAAGGGAGTCCAGGTGCTATGGACAACAGAGGTAGTGATAGTACTAGAGGGCAGGGAAGCCAGCACTGTAAAGGAGTTTGAAACAGGCACAGTGGTGAAAGGAACTGGTATGTGACTCTGAGATTTCTGTGAGCGCTTAGAAGTGGAAACATCCTTAAGGCAGTCTGATGACCTAGCCCTTTTTAATGCCTGAAAGCCATCCGAATCGCAATGCACTTCGGCAGAAACAAGAGACGACTGGAGGACAGAAGCACCCCGATCTTCAGATAGGGCTGACTGTGAAGACATACGTAAGAGCCGATCGAAGGATGGTAGGCTATCCGAACTAACCCGAAACACCTAACCGAAAGCTAGGCCTGGCCCTGGCCAAAGCCTAGAAGCCAGACCCTCTCCCGAAAAAAAAAGGAAAAGGAAAAGGCCTAATAGGGATCCAGCTAATTCAGCAAACAATCGAAATAAGACGATTAAGTAAATCTATACAAACACAATACAAACACAAACACAATACAAACACATTTTGCTTAGAAATGAGCAAAATCACTAAAACACGTCCTATCAGCACCATTGACCGTTTGTAACTTCCAAATGACAACTGGGCAATATCCATGTGAATGATTTTCAGAAAACCTCTCGGCCATCGCGCCATGATCAACGATTTTAAATAACCAACTACTACCATAATTCATCTATTTACCTACCTGTACCTACCTACCTACCTATTTACTCAGTGACCCTACCACTATTATTTCAAATTTATAATATTGGCACAACACATACATATTATACACTACTACAGTGTGTGTGTGTGAAAAATATGAAACTTTTAATCTCATTTCCCCTTTAGTTGTGATTATGATTGTCTTGAGCTTCGATTAGTAATGCAAATGAAAATGAAAAAGTTTATTAGCAGACCATAGGCCATATGACAAATATTAATAATAAAATGATAATTCACATAGTAAGGATAGAAATATATACAGTTAATGAGAAATGATACAGTAATGTCAAAGTTAAGTGAAGCTGCAGACAGACGTTTTCATACCATGAATTCCATAGCTTAGAAGACATACGGCAGGACTGATGAATAGCTTGGAGAATCGAGTTGGTTGATTTTTTTAATTCTTTGCATTAGACTGCATTGAGCACGTCTTGTTACCTCCGGGAAGCTCAGGACATTGCGGGTAGCAAACATTTGCGAAGCTGAGCATCTCGGGGGTAATTTATGTTGGAGTCTAAAAGATCTGTTGTACAGCAAATTTAGGGTTCTGCCAGAACATTTTTTATAATTCACCCAGAGTTGCTGTCCGTATATATTACTACAGAAAGTACGAAACAGAGTGTCTTTAGCTTCACTTGTACAGAACCGGAAGTTCCTTATAGTAGGGTGGGGAAATCTAACATTTTTTTAGGACGAGTGGTTTCTAAGGCCATTTTGGCTGCTGATTGCGAATCCGGCTAGTTCTTGGACTTAAAATGAATTGTTGACCTGGTTCAGTGGGTTTTTCTCAAAATGTCGGCCAAAAAAATCGATTTTTTGTTTTAATGATTAAAAAACCGCTATCCTTCACATGTAATATGTCTTTTCATATGTTTTCGTGGTCGCTGAAATCGAAAATGAACAATATAATTGTATATATTACTTTAATAATAATATGGTGTGTATATACTTTAATAATAATAGTAAATAATATATCAAATACAATATTTGATATAATCTACTTTAATAATAATAATATATATGATACATCTAGCATGAGTATAATTTGTATTACCTATCATATTTGGGTGTTATATGCTGACTAATGGGGTTTTACTGTACTTGCAGATCCTAATGCTTAGTGACTGCTAATTGGTAATGATGGCTGGTGAAAGGAAATCACGCAGTGCCGCCAGAAAATAACTTTTTGGGGAAACCTACGCAGAAGTGGACGAATTTAAACCGACTGGAAAGTTGTCACCAGGGACAGTTGTGATTGGTAGGATGCTTGCACTTTGCAAAAAAGGAGTAAAAGGACAGAAATAGCCAACGACTCGAGATGATGCCAGCAAGATAGTTGCAAATAAACTAAGACGAGTGGCGAAAAAAATAAGAGACGATTATGAACATTTTGACAAACTGAGAAAGAATTAACGCTGCCAACAAAAACCTAAAAGTGTCGAATGGTACCAAAAGCGAGCGGCTTTAATGATCAGCTCACTAAGAACGCCTACAACATTAGAACTGACGATGAGGATTACAAAGCAGAACTTGCAGAAGAATTTGGAGTCAAAAATGACTGATGAGGATAAGACTTTTTATTGGGATAATTGTTTTGGTGGGTATAAGGCCATATGCACAAATGCAGTACCAAAAGATTGGGTGAGACAGAAAAAGAGGAAAGAAACTCGTGAAAGATCAGAGGAGAAAAAGCGAAAAGCAACAGAAAGCAACTTGAAAGAGCAAAGGGAGCTAGAGAGATCAGAAATTATTGAAATGTTAGCAACTTCAGTCGATTCTGAAAACGATCCGAGTTTTGATAAACCAACAACGGCAAAGACAGTTCCTTCTACTGATCGTAAACTTCGCTCATCGGAAGAAGACCTAAGCAAGGAGAAGAGTAAAGAACAACACGCTGCATTTCCGACAGTGAAAATCAGAACTGGCAAAAAAAGTCTGAACAAAAACTTGATGCGGTGTATAGTCCAGTGTCTTGCCTAGACAAAAACTTCTCCTAAAGAGCTTTCGAGAGTGATAGTAAGAGTAGCTAACATGGTTTTTGATCAAGATTGGAAGCTGAAGGCAGATGATAATGAGAAAGATTGTGAGCGTGAGATGGAGAGTGAAGACGAAGAGTTACAAGTCCGTCACCAGTATTCAGACTTGACGTATGTATTTCCGAGCCGCAGATCAATAATGCAATACTTGGAGGATGTTTCATACTTGAATCTAGAATATGTCGCTTAACAAATCCTCAACAAAGAGGATAACGTTATAAGTAGGACTTGACGATACGACCAAGGTTGCCGCCCACCGGCTGTACGACGTGAAGACTGACCACATCACCATCGCTGGTCCATCTGGCATGAAAAAGTCGCTAACAACTGGATATCTGGAAAACGTCAGCCATTCCGGAGAGGATGGAGCCAGAGCTTACGAATTCAAATTAAGTTGTCTAGCCGTACTAACAAATTCTACCACTGACGAACTCAAATCTCAAATAGACTTCTGGATGTCTGATCGAGCTAGTGAATGTGAAGTACTTTTACAGCATCTTGGAATCGAATCAAACAAGATCTTGAAGTGCTGCGCCCATATCATTTTAGGAGTAGATCACGCTATAGACAAAGTGTAAAAACACGGAACAGAAAATCGGAGTACATAATCTACTTCAAGTTATGGCAGGAGAAAAAGTTTTCTGTTCTCCTGGTTCTTCCATTCATACTTTGAGATTCGTTGCAATTGCTAAATTGCTCTCTCCCAGCAATGCCTCCCATTCGGTACCCCTATATAATGACTATAAATCTTCGATGGCAGATAATGGACTCAAATGTGATGGATTCAAAGGATTCTTGGCAAACCGATTTGAGAGAATCGCCGAGTTAGCAAAAGAATATTTGGCGAGGCAAGACTCCATCCAAGCTTTCTTTGATGTCGGAGTTGTTGTTATTGATGTTGGTTAGCCGATCAGCCCAACCTGATCGAGCAAGCTGGCGGCACGCAGGTAACCGATCGCCCTCTCCGGAGTGGACCAGAGGTTCAGCGCATTAGTGATGTTGTGTTGTGTTCTATGTTGTGCTAGAGCGGTACAGTCTGTCATAATGTGTTCAATTGTTTGTGGTGTGTACTGGCACAGGTGGCAGGTGTCGTCTGTGGAATTGTCTAGTCTGTGTTTATATGCCTGTAAGTTGGGGTGATGCCCACAACGGAATCGTGCATTCGGACCGAGTTGTGGCAGTGCTTTGTGGGTTAGGTGTGTGGGTGTGTGTTTTCTGTACTGTGTGATGTCTGTGGGGCGTGGTATGGAATGGAATATTTGGTTATAATGTCTCTCTGGTGTTACCTTAATGGTGCGAGGTGTTGGTGCATGATTATACATGTAGTGGCAAGGGTGTTGTGGGTTAGTTGTGCTGCTGCCATGAATTGTGTTCCCCTCATGTCTAAATGTTCCCTAACTTTTAGTATTTTTGTTTTTGTGTGCAGGTGTTCTATTGGTGTTGTTTGAGTGCATCCTGTAATGATACGAAGTGCGTTGTTTTGTATTGTTGTAAGGTGTTTATGTGTGTGTTTGAGATAATGGGTGCCAGCATGGGCTAGCAAGTCCATAACTGAGAGCGAAATATATTGTTGTATATGAGTGATGTTGTTTTCTCTGGTGTCCAAAGTTTGTGCCTGTTAGTACCCTAAGCGTGTTAAGTCTTGACGTACATTTTTAATGTCCTGAATGTGGTTTGCAAAAGATAATGATGTGTTGTATGTGACCCAAGTATTTTGGTTCCTGTGAGTGTGTGGAATGTTGTGTTGTTTAGTGTAAGTTGTGGAATTACCTGGTGTTCTTTTGTGTTGCTTGTAGCAAGGTGATGGTTGATTTTGTGGGCGCTACTTTGAAGTCTATTGTGTGAGCCAGTCTTGTATACTGTTTATGTATGTTTGTAGGTTATTTGTAGCGGTGTCGATGTTGTTGTGGGTGGATGTTAGAGTGATATCATCTGCATATGATGATAAGGTAAGCTTGTTATCTATGGGTGTTGGAATGTCATGCATGTATAAGTTGAGAGTGTTGGTGAGAGAACAGAGCCTTGAGGGACCCCGTTCGGAAAAAGTTTGTTTTTGGATGACTTGCCATTAAATGTGACATGTGAGTATCTTCTGAAAGATAGAGACCTTTAGTATGTCAAGTAGGGTGGTCCACTCTTATAGGGGTGGAATTTTTTTTTGTGATTTGTTTTTATTGCTGGGTTGTAACTTATGAGGATGGATGAGAAAACACCTCTGGGAAAGTTTTATTTGAATCAGTTAATTTGTAGGGGTAGCACATGACACTTGAAATTTTGGTATAATCTGAAAATCACAGCAAAGTTAATCTTGGTGACAGTACATGACTATTAGGGTAACTAACAATTCCGAAATGAATTGACTAACAATTCCCTCTGCACCTCATTTGATCTTTGTTTTCTCGCCCAGTTGCCAGGCTGACTTCAGTGGTTGAGGAAACTGCTTCCTGTAGTTAGCAACAACTTGCAGAAGATACTGCAGTTGTTCCTCATTCCTGGTGTGGCAGCCGTTGTATTCATTAATGAGAGCAACCCCCCTCTCTGCATGATCGTTCACGACAGAGAGGTTTGCCACTGATTTCTTCGCTATTTGGTAATCAGGATCACTGTCCCAATCCTGCACCTCCTTCCTCAGGTATCCCACACCTGACTCCAGAGACAACAGCAGTCTTTTTGAGTTTGCTGTTGCTAGTGACTCGATTGAAGCCCCCTCAGCACACCTTTCCTTCTCTTCTGGCAATCAGGCTTTCCTTCAACTTCCTCATCGCCTTCACCATTGCTGTTTTAGTCTCTTCAGACACCTCAGGATCGAAAATCGCGAGGCCACCATCTCCTCCGAAAGATACCAAAGATGACCGCTGAGTTTTTTTAATGCCACTTCCGAAATTTTGGGGTCATGGTATTCCCAAAGACTGCAGAAGACTGAGGTCGCTGCGAGGCGCAGCAGCAGCTATTGGCGCTGTCATCCATGCCTGCAGGTAGATGGAAACAGCGAAGACACTGACATCCTTAAGACACTTTTGCTCTCGTGGAGTGAGGGCTGGGATTTGTCCCCTGAACAGCCACATCTTCAATGAATAGATCACCTTAGATAACCATCTGGCTTGGTGCATGGGGCCAGGTCGCTTGAAGGTGTAGTTGTCAATGCTCCCTCCCAAGAAAATGATGGACAGATCGAGGAATTCCTGATAGTCATCTCGAAAGGATTTTGAGGAGTGTTTTTCCTCAGCAAAGCGGAGAATCCAATCTCTAATGGGGGCCAAGAGTCGATGCACCTCTTCATCATCCCATCCGGTGCCGTATGTTCCTGTGTCGATGAATGTCCATTTGCTCTGAAACCTGCTGAACAATGGAACATCAGGTCCACTCGTTGGGCCATAGCAAGCAGTGAAAACTCCACCGATCATCACTTCCATGATGTGATGACGGCAGGCAAAATGGAGAAGGTCTTTCTTCAACTTCTGCTCCAACAACACACACGCTCCATTCAAACGACCAGCATTGGAGGCAGTGGTGTCGAAACACATCCCCATGACAGATTCTTCGAGGCCCCAATCAGTCAATAATTCAAAAACTGCGCTGGCTTGGTGTTCTCCTGATCCAGTTGGTATTTTGGGGACTCCAAGGAGCTGAGATTGACCCGAAAAGGAGGAAATGAGCACAGGCAGCTGATCCACATGCGCATGGTCTCTGGTGTTGAGGAGGTCTGGAATAAGTTTTCCATCCCAGTGGATGATTGCAGGACCGGACTGAAAGGAAGCTTTTAGGCTACTGCAGATCATGATCCGATTCGTTCTCTCTGCCGTTTGATGGAGTCCGGGTGATGTTAAAATTCATTGGGCTGTGGCCAAGGCTCAATGCAGTCTCTGCTATTATGTAGGTTGCCATCCTGTCCGTAGTGTGTGTCCGATCTAGGGCAGCAGCTAGATTTGATGTTATCACATTCTTGACTCTTTTCACCTGTTTTGGAGGTCGCTTTCCACCTTTTGCCCATTCATCTTCGGTGGAGGATGACTCGTCAGTGACTGAGGATTCTGTTGAGGACACCAATACTGCTGTACCCGACGTTGATGCACCTTCATTGACTGTCTGCAATACAATCGAAGAAAATGGACAATTAGTGTTAACGAACAACCTAATCATTGCAATCAAATGAAAGTAGGAATTTGAAGAACAATCTCACCTTTCTCTTTCGCATCTCCTCCTCCATCTTCCTGTGGGCAGCTTGTTTTTCTTTTTCTGCTGTTTTTTCTGTCTACTCCCACCATGCATCCCCGTCTTCCAGGCTCTCGCTGGGCCAGCAAGAAGGCCTTGTCTTCTGGGTTTTTGATTAGAGACAAGGCATCAGCATGTGCCATATCAAATAGGTTCCGAAGTGTCTCCTTGAATCCCTCTTCGTTGTACCCTAAATATAAATAATAAATATATAAATATATATATGATAAATGTATTGACTATTGTACAGTATAATATGTCATACTCTCGAGAAACTATTTTATTTATCATTGATCATCCAACTCACCTGCTTCTGGCTCCTCCTCATTCGTCCTTTTTTTATTTTGATCCAATCTTGGTGAAGGTCCAAGATCTTTTGGATTCCTTTGCATTTTTCCCTTGTCGGGATACGAACTTTGTTCCAAAATATTTCAAGTTGACCCCACACTACTTGAGCACTTTCCTTCAACTCCTTCTTGAGATTAGTGTGGTGATGAAGGAAGCATGACAATACTTCTCCACGTGATGGTAATTTGCTTCCAAGAAGCTTGTCCTTCACTTTATCTCCTTCAAGGAGATAAAAGCAAGAGCTTCGAACTTGAGTCATCATATATCCAACCACTAAACACAACCAATGAACACTACACAAAAATATCTGTCAAGGAAAAGATGTATTACTGGAACTGGAACATAATATACAAGTAAATCTACTAGGTAGTGCAAAAGTGCAAAAATGAAGTACTGTGTGCTACCCTAAAAAGTGATTGATTTGGGAAAAAATTGGCCAGAGGTGTTTTCTCATTCATCCTCACAAGTTACCGCCCGGCAATAACAAAAAATCAAAACTTCAATTTTATGGACCACCCTATTGTGCATGTTTGTGTTGAGTATTTTGTTTATGAGAGGGAAGCGTGGGATAGCATCAAATACTTTACTAATGCCTATTGTTGCTAATAGTGTACGTTGAGCTGGTCGTCTAGAGTTGATGCCATCCATGATGTGCTGCGTGAGATTAGTGAGTAATGTCGTGGTTGAGTGGTGAGGTCTGAATCCATGTTGAGTAGACGATAGTGGTATGTGTGGGTTGGTGATTTGTAAGATTAGTCTTTCTGTTACTTTGGAAGGTGTGCATAGTAAAGTAATGGGTCTATAGGAAGCTGGTTCTGTTGGATTTTTGTTTGGTTTGAGTAGTGTAATAATTTTACCTTGTTTCCATATGTTAGTAATAATACAGTGTTGGTATGAATATGTGCTGATGTTTTTGAGAGCTAGTATTCCCTGTGGGCCCAAGTGTTTAAGGTGTATGTTAGATATGTTGTCTGGTCCAGTAGCCTTCGAATTCTTAATGTTTTTGATGATCTAGGTGGTCTGGTCTGTATTGAAGGGTGTAATGGTCGTGTCGAGTCTGTAGGTTTTCTTGTGTTTGGCTGTTTGTCTGTCTGTGTGTTTCTGGTTGTTGTCTCTGTTTAAGTGACTTATCTTTGCGTAGTGATTAACTAGAATGTTAGCTTGTTGTGTATATGTTTGGATATTATTTTGGCTGCGACAGATAGCCGCGTGTGAGGTGTGAATGCAGCTGTTAGAGTGGGTAATGCTGTTTATAGTCTTGTATAGTCTGGATGTATCTGTGGAATGGTTTATTGTTGTTATGAATTCTCTAAGGAAGGAACAAGTTAGATCTGGTAAAGATAAACTTGAAGCTCTAGTTCTAGAGGAAGTCAATGATACTGTAAATAATCAGCTGTCTTCTAGGGACTATTTAACAAGATCAGACGATGACGCTAATCCAGACTTGGTGTATGCCCCTCTGACAAATTTAGGATGCGAATCAGAATTTTCAAAACTTGACAACCGAATCAGGGCCAGTAGTGGTAGCACATCCATTCAAACGCACTCGAGAAAAAATGTTATTGTGACTAACGGATTTCTGATAGACTCTTTGTTCGAATCAAAGTCTCTTGAGGATAGGAAGGCATCCTGGAAATGGGCCAGGGGTTCAGAAAAAGTCAAGAAAGTGAAAAAATTAGAGGAAAATTTTCTAGCTACTGTGCATGCTACAAAGAAATTATCCCTACTGAAAAAAGAAGAGCTCAAAAAGAAAAAAGCTGGCAAAATATTGGCAGTTTTGGAAAATTGCAAGAAACATGAAGGCTCTATGACTCCAAATAACCTGGATACTCTGTACAAACTGAACGAAAAGCAGCTCCTCACAGAAATTGCCTATTTGAGACACCATCACACCAGATATTCGCCAAATGAGACGTGTTAAAGTGAGAGACGGGAAATTCAAAATGGAAAAATTTAGTGTAGATGACCTGAGAAACTGTATTAAGAATGCCTTACGACCAGAGGACAATGTTACTAGTGATATTGATAGTTTATTGAACAATGTGTTGTAAATCTGTTGATTTCATGATTTTAATTACATCATGGAACTGATATGAATGCCTTGTGTTTCTTCTGTACATAATTTTTTAATAAAATATATCTTCTTTCCCATTTTTTGCCTATAAACGTTAAACCACCATCGAATGTCTCTGATTTGTTCATTTTCAACTCCAGCGACCCTGAAAACATATGAAAAGACATTACATATGAGGAGTAGCGGTTTTCTTAAGTATCAAAAAGAGAAAACTATTTTTTTGCCCGCCATTTTAAAAAAAAAATCTACTGAACCAGGTCAAAAACTTCATTCTAGGTCCAAGAACCAGCCAGATTCGTATTCAGCAGCTAAAATGGCCATAGAAACCACTCGTCTTGTTGGCAATTTCCCAAAAAAAGTCATTATTCCCCCATCCCTACTTATAGTCATATTCGCTTTAGCACAAAGGCTTCGATATTGTTTTCTTATATCTGAGTCATTACTCAAGGAGCTGGTGATAGTGTGACCCAAATACTTAAATTCTTGTACTTCCTCAATTACTTCACCTCTCATTTTGAATCTATCAGCTGGCTGATTACAGCTTTTAGGCTAAAATGGAATGGCACAGTGGCGGCTCGTGACTTAAAACAGTTGTGTGCTACAACAAAAAATTGTTGATAGGTATATATATATATATATATATATAAACAACTGATCAATTATAAAATAGAACTAACTAGTAAAAGGTCGGCGCTACGCGCCGATTTTGCTAGATCTGCGGTGCTTCGTCTGAATTGTGGGCCTACGGCGTATTTTATTTTGAACATCAGTAGCCCTTTATCTGGATATCATTCCTATTCCTCTCACCTTGGGCCTCAGTAATTGGGGTGCCTGCGGCCTTCCAGTTACTGGCAAACCAATTATTCATTCAATAAAACTACAGAAAAGAACGCAGCCATGAAAATCTAAAGCTTCACAAATCTTAATACAATGAGCTCGGATTTGAAGCCTAAGATTTTCATGACTGCGTTCATTTCTATAGTTTTATTGACCAAATAACTGAACCGACAGTAATTGGGGGCCCTGCGGCCCGCCAAATCATAGTTTTCATTGTTTCGAGTGCATCAATAATATTGTTATAGTGTTCCATTAGTTGTGATAAGCATGATCTTTCTGACCGGAATCGATGTTGGTTATCATTTTTTGTTCTGAGTTTCCCATTAACCCCACCCCCTCCCCCATTACCCCACCCCCTCTCCCCCAATTCCCCCTCCCCACCCCTCTCCCCCATTTACCCCCGCCCTTCCCCCATTACCCCCAAGGGGGGAAGGGGCTGGCACCTTGCAAAGGATTTACTTTAATTTTTTTTTGGTTACATATATAATATATATATCGCATCTATTTTTCTGAGTTTCCCCATTAACCCCACCCCCTCCCCCATTACCCACCCCTCCCCCATTTTGTGCCAAAATTATGATTAAAAATTAAGAAATGGGAAGAACTGTACCCCTAAAAGGGGGGGGAAGGATTTATGTTAGGGAATTGTTTTTTAGCATGGGCACTGCGCAATAAAAAGACGCATCGAATGGTGAAAACCGCATTGTTCTACACCAATTGTAGCGACCTGTAGGTGTGCGCAAAAAAACTGTTACATATATATATATATATAAGGCTTCATTTCTGAAATAGTATATTAGATTCATCGTGAATTATAGTAAATGTTCTGCGCAACTAACGGTAGATAGATAGATATAGTACTTACTTATTTATGAAAAATAAAATTCATGAGACCATTGAGACTGTGTTGCAATATTCACACTATCGAGAACACTAAGATCCAACACATTGTTTATATGTTTCTTGTTTTCATTATGCTTTCTAATCAGTGCTTTAAGATGGCCAAGATCTTTCACTCCCATGTTACTGAATGAATCACTGTTACCAAAAAGAAGTCATGGAAAGCAGAAAAGAGCATCCCGAACATCACAACCACAAATCCAACTATAATCATCATAAATCTTTCTGTGAAATTGTCTTAAATATTCTCGATTGTTGCTTCCCTTGGCTTTCTGACTTAAATTTAAATCGGGAGTTGGCCTACCTAACTGTTTTATTTGAGCTTTTTCATTTAATGTTCTAGATGAACAAGGTACTTTTAATAAATTGTCCACTGAATTCATATTTGTATAAAAATTAATAATTTATATAAACACTTGAGTGAACAAAAACACATACACACGCATAAAAAGTTTAAAAATCAAACGCAATCGATCGAACGTGCATCACATTGACAAGTGCTGCAGCGACTGGTAGCACATTCACGCCTTATCCGAAACTGGACCGAAAGACGTCTGCGAATGTGCTTTGTCTGATTTCATTCGATTTGGGTGCTATACTGATGACAGCACATAAGTACGAAAATAGAATGCGGAGTTAATCGTTTTTTCGTAAATTGGAAAACAATTTAGATCAAATTGGAAATTACAGAGATATTATAATTAATTTTATTGATTTATTATTTAGCTACTAGTACAGTTCCCGTCGCTTCGCTGACGGTTAGACAGGTTAAACTACAAAAAAAGAACCCAGCCGTGAAAATTTTGAGCTTCACATTGTGTCAACATTTCTGAATCTGGTATCTCCCAAAACCTCCTCACCCCCATTCATACAACTTGGGGGCTAACCCCCTCCCCCATTACCCCCACCCATCCCCATTACCCCACCCATCCCCATTGCTAAACTACAGAAAAGAACACAGTCATAAAAATCTTGAGCTTCACATTGCCGCCCGTAATACAATTTCTGAATTTTTTTTACAATTTATGAATTTTTTTCTCAATTTTTTCTCACAATTTCTGAAAGTGTGACGGACGGACGGACGGACAGACGGACGGACAGACGGACAGCTCTCTTATTATAATATAGATTTATGTATTTTAAAAGTAGCACGTAAGCACATAATGAGCGACCGCCACTGGAATGGCATAATCTTAGTGTTTGTAACATTAAAAAGAATATCATGTTTCTGCGAATACACTTCGTATACTTTTAGCAGCCGATCCAGACCTTTAACAGAGGGACTTATTTACACCATATCATCGGCATAAACTATCATCGGTAATATATTATGTTAGCCATTGCCCAGATGGGACACATTTTTTTCCCAGCTCCTTGAAAGCGATTTGAAGTTTATCTTTCTTTGTGTGTATCTAAATGATTGAAGTGTTTGATTATCTAATTTGTCATTTTATTAATATTTTGCTCATTAGTTACTGAAATTATTTTATATTAATATTTTAATTATTAAAATATTTAGCGTGGAATATATCATTCATTGTTGTATGCGAATACAAAATAATAATTAATAATTATTATTACACAAGAAATTTAGGATCTTTTGTTATTCTTTATTATGTATTATTCTTATTATTCCTGTTTTATTTCGATATTTAACAAATATTACATCGGAAATTTAGGATGTTTTTAATACATCTATCGTGGCCTACATGTCAACTCACTATAAATAAATAAAAATGAGAAAAAATGTTTAGGGTCACCAAGTTTGGGCATTCAGCCCAAACAAACAATATTTAACAAGGAGATAGAAATGACTTTGTGGTTTTTTGTTTTATTAGAAAAATAAATAATTATTTGTTCACTGATTAACAATTATTTATAAGGTAATTGTACTATATTACAATGGCTGATTAATAATTAGCAATAAGAAATGGTTTACGTAATATTATAATATAAGAGTTAAATGAATACAATAATGGCAGGAAACACTAATTTAGGTAATGAGATATACGGTAGTACGGTACTGAACACGCAATAATAAGTAATTAAGCCAATAATAACTGAAGTAATGAAAGTACGGTATTGGTACAGTAAACGGATTGGCCTAAGACTGCGTTCATAACGGGAGTGTTAAATTGAACGGTATTGAGGACACTGTGAAGAGGGCCTACCAGATTAGGTAGAGTTTGTAGACGTTTTAGCGTTGAATACGAATGGTCTATCAGACACGACGTAACAAAACACTGTAGGCTTGGAGAGATTTACCGTACTGCGTTTCGACGTAGATATCTCGGAAGACTAAAGGGGCCTACGTGAGGTTTACTGTACTGCGTTTCGACGTAGATATCGCGGAAGACTAAAAGGCCTACGTGAGGTCTACCGTACTGCATTTTGACGTAGTTAATTCTGAACATTGAAAAAGCCTACATGAGGTTTACCGTACTGCGTTTTGACGTAGATATCTCGGAAGACTAAAGGGGCCTACGTGAGGTTTATCGTACTGCGTTTCGACGAAGATGGTCTGAGGACGTACAGGCCTACCAGCGGGATGTGTTGAGGACCCGTTGAAAGAGACTTGTTGAAAGGGCGCCGATCGAACTATGGTGAAGGATGAGTTACACCAGGACCAGAAGGATGGCGCCAGTAGAAATCTTGCAGGAGTGATGTTTGCTTCCGGCGGGATGAAATTGTAGGTCGCCTCAAGTAGTGATTTACTTCGTGTATTGGTGAAGTGATGTTTGAAGGACTGAGGCCAGCTGAGATCGAATGGCGCTACGTGAAAGTGAAGATTCACAGCAAAAAGCAACCAGCAAAATGAGATCGATTTTAAGTGGACTCACGCTTATATAGGCTCGAAAGACGCGTAGTTTTCGTGGGCATTTTGGAAACAAAATAAAATTTACTTTTCTCTTTGTGGGCTGTTCGTGCCCAAATGGGCAGCCTAGCGACCAGCCTAACATAAATTTCCCTTATAGTGAGCCTCCACGAAGAACCTCGAAATCCTGCTGCGGTACTCAAAATTTTATGTGTTTCATTAACGCTCGAATTTTAAGATTTTAATTTGATGAACTATTAAGTATTGTCCTTGACCAAAATTTGAGGTTGTAACAATTACTGAATCATAGATTTAATACATAGGCCTCCCTCTCAGACTGTCGATAGTGATAACTGATAATAGACTTCAGGAACTAATTTTCTATGTAAGTAGCGAACGTGATATGATAATTATGAGAGCTCTTAATTTACTTTTAATAGAGTCAATATATGAAAAAAATAGGCTGAATGTAAAAAAATTGCAACAAAAGCTTTTTTGCTGGATTTTGGTTTGTTGGGTCATACTGATAAACATACAAAAAGTCTATAGAAATCTGACTTCCGGAAAGTTGTCATTTTCAAGATGGCGGCCAAGATGGCCACCGATACCTTAAAATGGCTATAAGTCAGTTACTATTTATCCTAAAAAAATATTAAAAATATAAATTAATAACTAATAAATAAAATAAATAAATAAATAATATAATAAACATAAATAAAAATATTAAAATAAAAAAATATTAAAAATATAAATAAATAACTAATAAATAAAATAATAATAAATTAATAAAGTAATTAAAGTAAAACAATTAAACCAAAACTTTCTAATTTCGTGATCAGTTGACAGCTGAAGCCATTGCCATGTAACAATGATCTCGTCATCATAGATTGAATTATTCATTACTGTGATATGCACACCACACAGATGTAAGCAAACTGAAACTGAATCATAATATCTGTTTAGCGCATGCGCATTAACATCGCATGTTTTTGTTTTATGCTCGTTCAGTGTGCGGTGAAAATGTGGTCATGTCATGTGGTGAAAATGTTTTTGTGTTAACGTGTTTCATAACGTGTAACTAAGACAAATAGACGCATCCATATTTTCGATTGATGAATTGTTTCTGTCATTTCAGTTTGATTAATATTCCTTTTCTTACTATTTCAGATCTTCAAGATGAGCAGGAGCAGTGATAATCAGAAGGCTTGTCCACTTTGTCGTGAGGACATTGGAGAAAAAGACACCGTTGTCATACGCGAAAAAGGGGCTGCTGGTATCAATGCAGCAAGTCTCCAGAGAAAGGATGACATTGAATGAACAATGGAACCAGTAGTAACGACAAAGTGTCGCAAAGCGTACATAAATCCGAGTGACATAAAAAATTATTTAATGAAGCAATGCCAACCCGGCCCATCTAAAGCAACCAAGAGGACCGCACGCAGTAGTACTGGGCCATATGATAGCCGAACAGACTGTTTGTTCTGTACTTGCAAAGTTTTGAAACCAGCTTCAAAAGAACGAGGTAGTTCATCGTTAGATTGGAGTTACGTCAAGACTGATACGTTTTCAAGGAGCATTATTGAAAGTAGCAACACTCGAGGTGATGATTGGACAGTGGAGGTGAAAGGTTGCATAGAATATTATGGGGGTGATTTACATGCGGCAGATTGCGTATATCATCATTCATGATGTGTGAACTTTCGAACTGGATGAGGCATACCGCAACAATATCTCTCACAACCACCAGAAAAACGGAGAAAAGTTGGTCGACCAAAAGCTGCTGATCAGGAACAAGCATTTCTAAAAGCGTGTGTGTATTTAGAAACCAATGATGAGGAACAATTAACTATCGCAAGCCTCACGAACAAAATGGGGGAGTTCCTATTGGAGGAAGAATCGTCTCCTTATGACAATCAGTATATGAAAGTCAGGCTAAAGGAACATTACGGGAACCCTGTATACATATCAGAATGTGAAGGGTAGCGTGGAAACATAGTGACACTGCGTGAAAAGACTTTAAAAATCCTTTTGTCATATTTCAACAAAGCAAAGGACGGTGATGAAGAGTCACAAAAGAAAGCAATAATCGAAACTGCCGCTAGATTACTGAAAAATTACATCAAATCGGAGGTTCCGTCAGTGACAGACAGGTATCCTGACAAATCAGACCAGAAACTCAATTCAGCTTTGCAGTACCTCCCTGACTCTCTTCACACCATGCTAGAATTACGTTTTGTTGGAAAAGACGCACAAAGAAAGGTCGCAACCATCGATCAATCCATTATTCAAGCAGGTCGACCTAGAGCTGTTATTTGCCCTTTACAAATTGGACTCTCTGTTCAGATGCACCATATGCATAGATCGTGAATCCTCATTGACACTTTTTACTCTATGGGCTTTGGTTCGTCATACTCTGAGGTACAACGCTTTGAAAAAAATGCGGCAAACATGATAGCTCCAGATGTGCTAGGTGAGGGTATGGAGATCTTAGACTTGTCCTTGTTATTTGCAGCAGACAATGTGGACCACAACGTCATCACAATTGATGGTAAAGGAACGTTCCCCAAGAACTCTACTCAAGATCATCCATTGCAATTGCACAACTGGCTGTAGCACCCAACGTTGTAGCTGCAGAAAATATGGACTTTCATGCACCCCTGTATGTGGACAATGCCAAGCCAATTGCTGCGACAATCCCAACAATGGTGTCTTTGAGGAAGATGACAGTTATAACTAGTGACACAACGTCAGGAGGTCTCACAATGGGTAATTGGGTATAAAACTGTATTGAATTTAGGTAATGTTACATTTTCTGCTGCATATTACAGGCCATGTATTGTTTTTACATAATAAATATTAACCTGATGTTATTTAAATTGGTTTTAAGCGATTCCTTGACCCCTAAAACCTAGGTATAGACACCAAACTCATCACTCTAGGATAAATAGTCACTGACTTATAGCCAAAATAGTCACTGACTTATAGCCAAAATAGTCACTGACTTATAGCCATTTTAAGGTGTTGGCTGCCATCTTGGCCGCCATCTCGAAAATGACAACTTTCCGGCGGTCAGATTTCTATAGACTTTTTGTATGTTCATCAGTATGACCCAACAAACTGAAATCCAGCAAAAAATCTTTTGTTGCAATTTTTTTAGCGTCAAACCATATATTGACTACTATTTGCAGGGAGTAGGGTAGTCCTTTATTGTCTAATTCCGTTTCGTCAACTGTGCGAGAGTTTGCTCGAAAGTCCACTTTTTCAAATGGTCGAGGAACCCACTATAGAACGCAGTATTCTAGATTTAGTTTTAAGTATAGACCTAGACTTATATAATTGATAATATCTCTGTAGGAGACTAACATTAATTTCAAATGTTATTTGTCTATGATCACTGGTGGAAAAATAACGTTCATAATTCGGAGAGTCTGGAATACGTTTTGGATTTTAAGAGAGCTAAATTTCGTGACATGAAACTGCAACATCCGACCCATAATTGGGATTAGGCTGTATCGCATGATGATATTAATGGCACATGGATTTCTTTTTTTAATTATTTTAAATGTTTCGAGTCGAGTAATATCCGATTACGTAAAAAGAGACTGGCAAAATCTGTTAAACGTAAATGGTGGAATGCTGAAATCAAAGGTAGCTTGACGTTAAAAAGGAACACGCGTATTTCAAATTTTAGACAAACAAATAATTTGTCCAATGAAAATACGTACAAGTTATTGAGAAGACGAAGCAAAAAATTAAATAAGCGCAACTATGAGCTATTATATACTGTATATAGTGAACCCAATTAAATCGAGTCCGAAGGAATTCTATAATTATGTTAAGAATAAAAAAGCTTCACAGGTTATTGATCTACAGTATTCAAGGCGAAATCACCGACCAAATTTGCAATGACTTACAAATGGTAGAAGTTTTAAGTAAATTCTTCTCTTCCCTGTCTACTAACGGGAATAACAACAGTCTCATTCCTGTAATCATGTTCAATGATAATTTGAACTTCGCGATTTTACCATTACTGAAAGTGAAGTACGCACTCTTGGTCATAGGTAAAATTAACCCTAATAAAAAACTCCAGGTCCAGATAAGCTCTACCTTAGAATACTTAAAGAAATGAATTGCGCAATAGTCTCTCCTCTTACATATACTGTAATGTAATAATAATAATGATAAATTGTTACAGTCTGGAGAAGTTCCGTTCGATTGAAAACTTGCAAACATTACGCCAATATTTAAAAAAGGAGACAACTCACTTCCGGGAAATTATCGTCCTATTAGCCTGACTTCAGTTGTTGGTGAGCTTATGGAGATGATCGTTCGGGACAAAATAGTTAATCACTTAGAAATGAATACGTTAATTAAAGATTCTCAACACGGCTTTCGACGTAATCGTTCTTGTCTTACTAATTTACTCGACTTTTTCAATATTGTAAGTACTGCACAGGGTGTCCCAAAAAAAACTATATACTCTTTATAGCATCATATATTTTATAATTTAAAAAAAACCAAACAATATATTGTTATAGCAATTGCCAATGAAAGGTAAATTAGTAATCTAAGTGATCAAAATGTTATAGCGAGTTGTTTGCATATAAAATTTAATTAACTACGCCAAGTGCTCAAAATGTTCTCCGGCGGCATGAATGCACATTTGAATGCGTCGACTAACTGATTCGCAGACATGGACTAATGTGGATGCTGTGATGGTCCTGCACTTTTCCCTAATTACATCCTTAAGGTGTTCGAGTGTTGCGGGTCTTGTACCATAAACTGCATCCTTCAGGTAGCCCCACAAGTAAAAATCAAGTGGAGTCAAGTCCGGAGAACGTGGAGGATACTCAATGCTTCCTCTTCGTCCTATCCAACGGTTAGGCAACGTTTTATCGAGGTACCTTCTGACATCACAATGATAAAATAATGAGGGGGGGGGCTCCATCTTGTTGAAAGTAAAAGTCGTCGTTTCCAAACAACTTCCGAACTGCAGGTATAATTTCTGTCCGCAGCATGTCGAGATATGCGGCACCGGTAACTGTTCCATTAAAGAAAAATGGTCCAACCAAACCCCTGGATGATAAACCACACCATGCTGTTAATCCTGGTAAATTAACATGTTTATCCACATAAACGTGTGGATTATCAAGTGACCAGTACCTGCAGTTGTGTCGATTTACTGTGCCATTCAGCTTGAAGGTAGCTTCATCAGACCACACGATTTTGTTGGCAAACTGTACGTCTTCGGCTTCCATTGACTGAAACCATTCACAAAATTCGAGTCTGCGATCAGGGTCATCTTCAGTCATGGCGTGTAACAGACTTGGAATGTAGCTTTTCCATTTTGCTGACTTTAAAATCCGGTGAACACCTGATTTGCTGATTCCGGTCTCACGGGCGCATTGCCTAACTGATTTCTGTGGTGATCGATTAAATTTTTGCAACACTAAAACGGAGTTTTCATCACTCGCACTTGATTTGCGTCGTCCAGATCTTCGCTTGTGCATATCTTGAGCAGATCCCTCTGCCTCAAACTTGTCACGGATGCTTGTAATGGCGAGATGTGTCGGTGGCTTTGTACCAAATTCCCGGATCCATTGCTGCTGGACTTCGGACACATTCTCAAATTTCCAATACCATTTCAGAACACTTTTTCGTTGCTTCAGTGTCAAACGTTTACGCAACATGGGTTCTTTTGCTGAACTGAATAAAGTTGAATGCTGTAGAGTTTGTATCGTGGAATGAGTGCGTAGGCTAAGTCCGAAGCAAGCTAGTGAGTGACTAGACTACGTTCGGTCCATAGGCTTCGCCATTACAAGGCCTTTGATAAAACAAGGCCAGGCTTAGTCGACGCATTCAAAAGTGCATTCATGCCGCCGGAGAACATTTTGAGCACTTGGCGTAGTTAATTAAATTTTATATGCAAACAACTCGCTATAACATTTTGATCACTTACATTACTAATTTACCTTTCATTGGCAATTGCTATAACAATATATTGTTTGGTTTTTTAAATTATAAAATATATGATGCTATAAAGAGTATATAGTTTTTTTTGGGACACCCTGTATATATATGACTAGAGTGAAACAGTAGATGTTATAGAATTCGATTTTCAAAAAGTGTTTGACAAAGTGCCACATAGGAGATTATTAGCTAACCTTCATTCTCACGGAATTGATGGTAATGTTCTCAAGTAGATTAAAAATTGGCTTAGCGAACGTAAACAAAGAGTGGTCATTAATAGCAAAGCTTCTAACCTCCCTTTTTTGCTTTGCTTTAAAACTTTAACTTGTCTTTAAATTTTCTTAAATCTTTTAACCTTCCTTCTTAGACAACCTCGTACGGACCAGCCGGTCTGTTGCTGTTTGGTGTCCTTTGTATTCCTTTAGACATACATGTTCGCTTTCATTTAGCCTGTCCCAAAGAAGGGAAGGGTGACCGCTCTCAACCCTCCAACTATCGTCCAATTGCTTTGATTTCTTGCCTTTCTAAAGTTTTTGAATCTATCCTTAATAGGAAGATTCTTAAACACTTTTCTTCTCACAATCTTCTTTCACATCGTCAGTATGGATTTCGCAAGGGACGCTCCACTGGTGATCTTCTTGCATATCTCTGACTCTTGGTCATTCTCCTTTCGGGAGTTTGGTGAAACCTATGCTATTGCGCTAGAAATATCGAAAGCTTTTGATAAAGTCTGGCATGAATCTTTAATTTCCAAACTGCCCTCCTTCGGTTTCTATCCTTCTATCTGTGTCTTCATCTCTGATTTCCTTTCTGGCCGATCTATAGCTGCGGTTGTGGATGACCACTGTTCTTCTCCTAAAGCTATTAACAGTGGTGTTCCTCATGGTTCTGTCCTGTCACCCACTCTTTTCCTTTTATTTATTAATGATCTTTTAATTCGCATTTCCTGTCCTATCCACTACTCCTGTAACGATGATTCCTCTCTTCACTTCTCCACTCGCTTCACAAAGCGTTCCTCTCAACATTCACTCCATGATTCGCGTAGGACGGCTATGGTACACCTGACCTCTGATCTTTCTGCTATCTCTGATTGGGGCAGAGAAAACCTTATGGCTTTCAATGCTCAGAAACTTGATTCCTTCGTCTGTCTACTCGTCACAATCTTCCACACGACTATTCCTTTACCTTCAACAATACACAACTCAATCCTTCCTCTCTTAACATTCTTGGCGTTTCTTTTTCTCGTGATTTTTCCTGGAAAGATCACATATACTCTTTTCCCAAAAACAGCTTCCAAGAGGTTAGGTGTGCTGTACCACCCAGTGGTGTAGTGCTGTGGGAACGCGTGGGAACGGCGTTCCCTTACTTTTTTTGGTAGACGGAACGGCGTTCCCTCACTATTTCAAATAAATCCGAACTTACAAATCTCTAACGTCATGAAATTTTAATTCCCACCCCTAGAAGAAATATGAGAAAGAATCATTAACTGCTTCATTTCTTTTAGCTTCGACTGAGGCAATGCTAGCCTATAAAGATCTGGTGAAACAGTCACCACGGCGTACCAGTTGTTAACTTTTTTTAGTTAATCATTCCAGTTGTTAGCTATTTTTATTGATCGTACTGGATGTCGTATATCTAATGACGCTGGAAATACTGCACCTTCAACCTTGGAATATATCCTAATATCCAGTGCATATGACCTCAAAATATCCCTGAAATTGGTCAGATTTCAAAAGATTTCCCGGGGGGCTTACAGTGCCCCGGACCCCCAGCTGTATGGGCTCGCCGCGCTCGCCATTGTCCCCCCCGCATCTGAGTAACACTTTCAAAATGCGTTCCCTCACTTCTTTATTTAGCACTACACCACTGGTACCACCTCCACAGTTTCTTTACCCCCACTCAGTTGCTGTCTCTACACATGGGTCTTGTTGGCCCTTGTGTGGAGTACGCTTCTCATGTGTGGGGTGTGTCAAACCACACAGCTGTACTTGACTGAGTGGAATCAAAGGCTTTTCGTCTCATCAATTTCCCGCCTCTCGCTGACTCTCTTCAATCTCTCTCTCTTCGCCGCAGTGTTACCTCACTCTCTCCTTACTATCGCTATTATAACGGACATTGCTCTTCTGAACTCTCTAACTGCATGCCTCCTCCTTTAAGGAGAGCACGCAGTTCCCGACTTTCGACACATTCTCATTCCTTTTCTGTCCAACTTTCTAACGCAAAGGTTAATCGGTATTTTCAATCTTTCATCTACTCAACCGGTCAACTCTGGAACAACTTTCCTGAATTCATCTTTTCCCCTGTCTATGACCTCCAATCTTTCAAACGCAGAGTGTCCAAGCATCTCGAAAACCCTGGACCTTGATTTTAGCTTTTTTCCTCTGAGGTGGGTGGGGCGTCTTTGTGGGTATTCGCCCTTGGCCCCTCCTTTCTGCATAAAAATTATATATGATGCACACCCACACGTGTTTAATTGTGAAATATACATATAAATGATTAAAGACATCTCAGTTATCTTAAATTAATAAAACTTGCTTGAAAAATTATATATATATATACACGAGTGTGTATATATATATATACTTTCTTTTTTCTTTTTTTTTTGTGCAATTATATGCACAACACGTCTCGTCTGCATCGTAATTCCTCATGCTCGATTCTTGACTCGCAATTTCGCAACCGTTCAGATTGAGCCCATTTTCTCGCTTCTTTGATCCTTCCAGGTTTCTCAATACCCTGGTTCGAAGGATTTACCACAGTCAGGGTGCGAAACTCACCATAATTTTCTGATGGCCCACAGGACCAGTCAGCTTGAAAATCTACTGACCGTAAAGAAAACTACTGGTCTACTCTGCTCACAATGTAAATGCAAAAAAATGAATGTTACGGGGCAATAAATTACTGATCCGATGTGAAAACAACTGGCTTCGGGCCAACGGGCCAGCAGAAATTTCGCACGCTGGTCACAGTTCGATTTTTTCTTTTGGTGATTTGGCAACTCACTTACTATCAGTTGCCGCTTCGATCATATGAATGCAGCGTTTATAATTTGCGAAAAATTACTAATTACTTCTCTCTTTTACACTGTCAAGAACAATATTTTAAACACGAAAAAAATTTTTGTAAAACGTTGTTAAGGTCGAAATGATGAAAAGTGATCAAGTATTTTTTATTACAAAGATTAGAGTTCTGTTTATTTACATTGCAACAATTCACCACAAAACCCAAACTTAATGATAAACATCTCAAAAACAAACTTAACAATTGAAAAAATATTTATTTGAAAATATTTATAAAAATTCATTTAAATAACAACTAATCTTAAAAGTATATCGTAAATATATAAAATTCTAAATATCGAATACGTAAAAAGCGTCAAACGGATAAAAAGAATCAATTTCTTATTCATAACTTGTATGGATAATACTCGTTACTTAGTAAATTGGTTCTTCAACCGAATCTGACGACTTTAATTTAGCACACAGTCTTAAAGTTTCGGAACTCGCTGCATCGTAGCAGCTGAAGTCAAATGCGAAAGGCATCAATCATTTTGGAAGAAAATGAAGGTTCTTAAACCACGGCACCTTACGTAGATTTCTCTTGCCTGCGAGAGATTGGACGCCACTTAGCGGGTTTTGATCTCTGGGGGACACCTCCAACCAGCCCAGACCGAGCGAGGGAGCCTCATCTTCTAAATTTCTAGATAAAACAGTTAAGGGCAAGGAAACGGATTCAAGCGGATCGCGTTTTTAAGAATGAGATCTGATGGAATGGGTAATATATGAGACGGAGCCACCATCTCAACGCTTTTCGACCTCCATGAGTCCCGAAGACTTTTCCGGATGGAAGCAATTTCGGAAAAGTCTTCGTCTTCCACTTCCACTTCGTTTTTAGAAGAACAACTAATATGCCATGAATCATTCGGACTAATCGAGTCCTCGTTATCCTCCTTCAGTTGTAGCCCAGTATGTTTTAAATTGCCTCTTGTAGAAGGAGGATTGCAGAAATTAAAATGACTATGTTTTGAATTTTTTTTAGATAAACTGTCAGGCGATTTAACGATTCCAGTTCCGTTTCCTTTTGTACCATGGCACCTTATTTTATCGTTATTTGCCACGCAAGAACTTGACAATGACAAGTCATCAGGAATTTCTAATGATTTATATTCAGAATTTTGGCCCTTTTTAATATGATTATTTATGGCCTGTTTCGTTCTTTCTCTTCGTCTTCGTTTAAAGAATTCAAAAAGTCGGCTAAAACTTGCTTCATGTTTACAGGTCGATTTACTTAAATTAACATGTTTTTCATAAAGCCTCCTCGATCTCCTTTCCTTATCTGTTTTAGTGTAACTTCTAATTTTACTGGAGCCAAATATTAAACGTCTCCTTTTCCGTTCCTTAGAGCTCAAATGTTTCTTTCTCCTGCCGGTTGCTTGGAGAGACAGTGGAGACAGAATAACCATATGAGGAGAATCTCTCTTAGGTTCACTTAATGCAGCGTTCCTAGGGAAAGAGGATTGAGCAATTTCTTCAAAATATTTTGGGTTGTTCGTTTCCTCGGATGGAACGTACTTTATTACACGGGTCTTAACAGGTAAAGTAGGAGAACTTGCTAGTGATATTGGAGCGTAGTGTTTGCTGTAAGAATTCATTTTAAAAGGACAAGAGGAAGAACAAGGGCTGTAACTACAACAACAATTGCAATGAGAAGATGAACAAAGATTTGACTGGCAACAGCGCTGGGCTTTCCCACTATGCTCTGTTCTGGTTGCAGGTGACCATCCCTAATCGGCTTTCGTCCTGTAGGTGTTTTTCCAGATTTCGACCAAGATGACGGCGGAGTGAAATCTGAATAGAATCATGAGTGGGAGTGATATGCGGGAAATTACTCCCCAAACGACCTTCCCATAAAATTTAATTTGGAATTCGTGAGTAATTGAATTGTGCGTCATAAACGTGTCCAAAATCCATAATGTTATGTTGGAGAAAAGAAGGAACGTGATCACTTGGCGACCTGGCTTTGTGAGCATCTGGAATCTATTTGTACACGTTCGCCGACTCGCTTCTGCAACTAACATTCCTTGTAAAGAGACCTACAGAAAAACAAATAAAAATACGTAAATATCCGGATTATAGATAATTAAATGACGTTTAGTAGGTTAGTAGGTATAGTATAGTAGGTTAAAACTGTATTCTAACAACGTTAAGTTAATCGTATAGTGTAAATTAATTGTTATTGTAAAAATATCCATACCTGGATAAGTAGTAACAGATTTGAACCAAACGCTGCTAGCTTTTCCGAGTTATTGTAATCAATACCCCCAACGATCATGCCGAATATGGCAAACACATAGACTCCGACAACTGTAGCTGAGAGTAAAAGACGATCGAGGTCCATTGGCTGCGTTGTAGAAATGGATAGTTTCGGAATTTGGATGAATCCAAAGATTGTGGCAATGATGGAAATGGTGAAAATAATCATCATTGTCCCGTTGCACATCCAAAATAGGTTAATTTTGAAGTCACTCTGTTCTTTCATGACGAAAAAGATTATCAAAATGACAATGCCTCCCACCAAAAAAGACCCAAGAAGAGTCCTTTAGAAGCAGATCGACAATCAACCTGTAACGGTAAAAAATAAATAAGTTTTTACTTTCACCCAAATCACCATTGACATTAATTCTTTTGTAAAGAAAGTAATTAATATGTTATAAAAATCAAATTTAATTTTAAAAATAAGCAAAATATCACAACGATCATGTTTAAATTGCAGCATTATACTAAGCAATGTTTCGCACATTATAAACTAAACTATCAAGTTCATGTTAGTTCAATTATTAAAGTTACCAATCTTTTGTTTTTAATTTATATTAAGGTAATTAAAGTAATTAATTAATTAACTTTTAGTTATAGATTTTACCTTCCAATGTCCCTTCGTTCTTTTGTTCAGGTTTGTCGCCGCCCGACAAAGATTTGCTGTAACTATGAATCTTATGAAGACGTTCTTTGCCTACATTGCACCACATTACGTATGTCACAGAAGCGGCTATCAAACTAGAATGATGGGACAACTATTTAGGAAATAAATTTACATAAATAACTTACTTAATAAACTATTAGAGGAATTTATCAGGTATGAACAAAGACTACACAAGGATGCCCAAAAGGTTTTCGCATAATTTTTCAAAAAAGTACTAAGGTTAGATGTGAATAAAAATTGGTGTATATATAAACAGTCAGCACTTTGCTATTCCTCAAAATACTCCCCGCTCATAGTGATGCACCTATATCATCTGGAGGGGAGGGAGTAGAACCCCTTTTGGTGCAAATCTGTATCTTGTTGAGGAAGCATTCTGAAGGTCTTTACTTTCGGAAAAATGCATTTCTCAAAGATGTGCTTTCTTCGTTTCAAACAAGTTAAAATCCAAGGATGCAAAGTCTGGACTATAAGTTGGGTGAGTGATTACAGACTTCTGAAAGCTGGTGATGAGCTACACAACCTTGAATGCTGAATGAGGGTAGGCATTGTCATGCAACATGCGCACAGCAACGTCCTTCATTTGGGTCATTTTCTTAACAGTTCCTTTTTAAATCAGAGCTGTGAAGTGTCTGACAATATCTATTGGCATTGATCTTTTTTTATTCCATAAATTCATCACCATTGGACCTTTCTTATCCCCAAAAGCTGTAAGCGTGACATTTTTGCTGAACGTTTGAGAGTTCAACTTCTCTTGGTCGAGGAGATGAGAAATGTCGCAATTCATTTGACTGTTCCTTCTTTTTAGGGAGAAAGAATGACTACCACGCCTCGTCTCCCGACGCAGTTTTATCGAGTAACCTATCTCCCAGCTCTGTGTATTGCTGTAACAGTTCTTGATATGTCTTCACACGGAAATTTTTCTGATCTGAACTCATGTTCTAAGTATACATACAGAATTTGTTCCACAATACCTTTGCTTATTCCAACGATGAAGTTTATTTTGCGAGTTGTTATGTGGCGATCTGCTTCTACAAGTTCATCAACCGAAGCCTTATTCTTTTCAGTCGTCGCGGTTGAAGTCCGCCCACTTCATCCAGCGTCTCTCACCCTGATATCTCTCCCTTTAAACTTTGTTATCGAGTCATGCATACTTCTTTTACTCATTACATCATCCCTGACTACGATGCACAGACGACGGCGTAGCTCACTATCAGTATTCCCCTCCAAATGCAAAAACTGAACAGAACGCTGCTGAAACACAATCTCACTACTTTCACCTTGGCTTCCGGACAACTACTGACAAACTTTTACTGAAGAGGGGTCTACTCCATCCCCTCCAGATGCCAGATGCGCAATGATGTGAACAGGGAGTAGGGGAACATGGGGTATAACGGAACCCTTAAGCAAGATGACATTTTTAGACTTGATATAAAAAAATTTAAAATTATTTATTGCTCTGTGTCGTTCGATTTCGATTTTCTTTTAAGAGAAACACGTTATGTGAATTTAAAAAAGACTGCAATTTTTGAAGAAAAAAAGTTGGGGGCATGACGGAACCCTGGGTTCTGTTTTGCCCCAATATATAAAGTGTAAAGTGACTTTCACCTATTTCACCTGACCTGGGGTTAGGTCATTACACACATATTGCTACATTTTGGTGTAGGTTTCGTTTTTCTAATTTCTTACAATCAGAAGTTAGAAGGGGGGTCAAATTGATACCCCGGCAGGGCGAGGGTGTAAAAATTGACCAGAACGGCGAGGGTTAAACTTTCTTTGATAGCTGTAAGCCTACTGAGGCTAATGGGCCCCGTTGTTCAAATCCAGAAAAAAATTGGATCACAGGAGACGCCATGATGATAATTCCAGGAGTCACATTGCACTTACGCAATTACGCATGCCTCACTAGGCTTACAGCTATCGAAGAAAGTACCTTGCTATTCACACATACAGATCTAAATATATGAAGATGGAAGCTAAGCACTTCTTTACAAAAGTAAAGAAAAAGACCATATAAACATAGGTCGAGAAACCCATAGGTTTCGAGCTATAGCACGCGACGGAAAAATGAAACTCCTAAAGTTTGTTTACATTTTGTGCAAATACAGAGTGTGATACATTTGCTTCATTGAAGTAAATGTTCAAAATTCTTTCCTACTTCTTGAATGCATGCCTCAGTACGTCGCAAAATAGGATAGAGGAGAGATAGTTAAACTACCGTTAACCACCATTCCCTCACTTGCTCATACTCACTCATTTTCCCCCTTTAACTATCTCTCCTCTATCCTATTTGCGAAGTGCTGAGGCATGCATTCAAGAAGTAGGAAAGAATTTCGAACATTTACTTTAATGAAGGAAATGTATCACACTGTATTTGCATAAAATGTAAAAAAAACTTTAGGAGTTTCATTTTTCTGTCGCTTGCTATAGCTCGAAACCTACGGGTTTCTCGACCTATGTTTATATGGTCTTTTTTCTTTACTTTTGTCTCAAGAATACACCCTTCGATTTATGAAACACATTTATGCATCACCCTGTATATTACAGTATCCGAAGTAGTGATGGGACGATTGTCATATTTCATACAATCGCTGTTGCGATTGCGATTGTCAGAATTTGAAAATCGCGCGATTGCGATTGCGATTGCGATGTTTTAGCTTTAGCCTCACATAACGCTCATTTATGCTTTAAATATACCTAAACGCGTTACCTACCATAGGGTTAGCTTGATTTTTTAACATTCCAATTTTACATAGAGCAAATAAAGAGGTGTACTTATTGTTATTATTAAACCAAATTTTTATTCTGTTTTCAACTAATTCGCAACCCGTTTCTGTTTTTGACTTATTTATTATTTATTTATTATTCCGTATTGTTGTTAGCTAAACTTTCCTTTAAGTACGCATGAAAGAGCAGCTTTCATAGCAACTTTTGTAGAGATTTAAATCTTTTGTTCACAATCGCAACAATCGCACTCATTAAATGCGATTGCAATTGCGATTGCGATTGTAAAAAATGTGCGATTGTATCGCGATTGCGATGCATCGTCCCATCACTAATCTGAAGTGATGATAGCTCAGTTTTATAATGAAGCACTAGCCCGGTGAAGGAGTAACTTTTTTGAAAGGATAATTTTGCTACTGTACATAAAAATCTTTAAACTCCTCTGGAATTAATACTAAGTGTAGTTCACATGACACGCTTTATATTTTCAAAGCAATCCTTATCCCATTAATTCTAAAAAATTAATATAGACATAAATACAATAAAAAAAGTTATTTCTTAAATTTCTAAACTACGACAACAGCACATTTTTAACCTCAGCCTAATTTATCTTAATCGTCATATCTATAGATTCTTTTTTATAAATTAGGTCACTCCACTTTAAGATAAGAATATATGAAAAGAAACTAAGAGAATTTACCTGTACTGCACCAAAAACGGGAAAAGATATTGCTGAGAATTAAGCCAAAGCTGGCCTAAAGTATTGTTTTGATAACATCTGCTCAAACGCTGTAACTCCAGTGAATGAAATCCAAAAGCCGTTGGCCCGACCGAGTCTTCGAAAACATCTATAAGAGGAATATAAATTAAAGAGGGAGTTACATTGAACGACAGAATATGTTAAACATTTGTTAAACTTAATAACCAATTTTTTTTTTTAATCTAAGTTCTGGTTTTGGTCTGAAATGCTAATAATAAAGATTATAAAATGACGGACAAGGGAACGTAAAATGTAGAGAACCATTTTGCATCCTTTAGAACGATAATGCGATGTTGGTAGAAAAATTTTCCCCTGAAAGTAACATTATAATGACAACACAGAACGTAAAAAATATTCACAACTCTTTCGATTGTACTTTTTCCTTTTTGCAGGTAAATATGTAATGAGAGGAATAAAATATTGTTACAGACAGACAGGTCGAACAACCAATCTGAGTCTCTCTCAAAATAATAATTCTTTGATTATTTGGTCACTATATGATCAGAAACTTATAAATAAGTTCCTTATTGTTTTTATAAAATACCTTAGTCACGCATTTAATTAATATAATTTAAAATGACCATATCACAGCTTAAACCACTCTAACTTAACCTAATTTGACCTGAAACAACCTAACCCAGTGTTTAGGTTATTTCGAATAAGAAATACGCGTGGTTTCTCGATCGTCTGGATAAGCTTGTAGTGAATACTCTTATTTTAGTTTCAAGTTAAATGTTAATTTTACCGTCTTGAATTTCGGAATAGTTATAAATTCATTTTAAATTAGTTACCCATCATAATTCAATTGTGAACCACATTAATACTAATTTTATGTATACTATATTATTTTATTGTATGTAAACATAATTAATTATATATCACAATTGTCAGTTAATTATTTATATTCAAATATTTATTTTAATCTAATACCATGTCCATTTTACAAATAAATAATAGAAAACCAAAGGTTATATTTTCCACCTTTGGTACTGTCGCAGTTTCGCCTAACGGACTCAATACGGCTAGTGAGATAATCACTGGTTGGCACTTAACTAGCGGCAGTGCTTATGGCTACATCATCCAGGTTAACCTATACCGGATAGATGCGCTACGGTCCCAAGCCGTAGCTTGCCTAGGCCGACGACGACGACGTAAACACAACAATTGGTGACCACCGGAGCTGGATTACCCCTTTTACCCGAACGACTAGGATTAGACTGTAACGTCGTTCGTGCCCATCACCCTTCACCCGAACGACTAGGACTAGACTGTAATGTCGTTCGTGCCCATCACCCCCTTCACCCGAGCGACTAGGACTAGACTGTAACGTCGTTCGTGCCATCACCCCTTCACCCGAGCGACTAGGACCAGACTGTAATGTCGCTCGTGCCCTCTGCCCCTCACCCCTGCCCGTGCGCTCTGTGCCTGCGCTCGTCTCAACACTCCTTCGTTGGGAACTTGTCGTCTGCTTGTACGTTAGCAAGCATAGGAGAAGATGCCTGACGACGCTGGTGCCATCTCCCACTTGAGCGTAAAGCTCCCCGTCTTCTGGCGGGTGATCCATTTATTTGGTTCCACCAAGTGGAATCACAATTCAACTTGGGAAGGATCACCACTAGCAGGACGAAATACGATCATGTTTTGTCCTCTCTACCAGCGAGCATCATCTCTGAAGTCCGTGACGTCATCGTATCTACTTCCACGAGTGAGGACCCATACAACGATCTGTCTGTGCCCCTCTATTGCGACGTATCAACAGCTGCTATTCGCCCTTATGTCCCTCCATGTCACAGAAAAGCAGTCTTCACGGATCTTCATAAGCCCTCCCATCCTGGTATCCGTGCTTCGCAACACCTGGTTACCTCTCGCTTTGTTTGGCCCTCGATGCGGAAGGATGTCAAACATTGGACCAAAACGTGCCTTGCGTGCCAAAGTCCAAAGGCACACCAGGTCCCCCTTTGACGCATTTCCGCCCCCATCCCAGCGATTTGAGGTAATTCATGTAGACATTGTTGGCCCTCTTCCAGTGATTCAAGGCCAACGTTATCTGCTCACCTGTCTCGACCGCTTTTCCAGATGGCTGAAGCCATCCCACTTCCTGATATCCAAGCGGACACTGTTGCAAGAGCCTTTCTTCATGGATGGGTATCAAGATTTGGATTGCCGACAAAAGTCATCACTGACCAAGGTCGCCAATTTGAGTCTTCGCTTTGGAAGAAGTTTACCAGCTTGTTGGGTACAGTACATGCGCATACCTGTGCGTATCATCCGCAAGCTAACGGCCTCGTCGAACGCTTCCATCGCCAGCTGAAGTCATCCCTTATGTGTCACGAAGACTCCCATTGGATGGATAAGCTTCCACTCGTTTTGCTTGGTATTCGCTCTGCATTTAAGAGTGATCTGAAGACTACAGCGGCTGAACTAGTCTATGGAACAACACTGCGGCTACCAGGTGGCTACTTCACTGCAGGGGATAAGTCATGCGATCCTACGGAATTCGCTCAAACACTTTCCTCTCACATGCAGTCCCTTCAGCCTGTTCCCCCTCGTTTGACTAGCCAACAGAACATCTTTGTTTCCCCAGCCCTCCAATCTTGCACCCACGTTTTCGTTCGTGTACCTGTCCCAAAACGGCCTCTCCAATGTCCATATGACGGACCCTATGAAGTTCTCCGACGTACGCGCAAATCATTTCTCATCCAGCGCGGTTCCAAAGTCGACAAGGTTTCTATCGATCGTCTTAAGCCTGCGTTTTTGGAATCAACCTTAAGCGAGGTACATGTAGCTACCAAAAAGGTTCAGCGGAAATCTGTGTCGTTCGGAACTCTTTGAACTTCCTCTCTGGTGGGGGAGTGTGTAGTGAATACTCTTATTTTAGTTTCAAGTTAAATGTTAATTTTACCGTCTTGAATTTCGGAATAGTTATAAATTCATTTTAAATTAGTTACCCATCATAATTCAATTGTGAACCACATTAATACTAATTTTATGTATACTATATTATTTTATTGTATGTAAACATAATTAATTATATATCACAATTGTCAGTTAATTATTTATATTCAAATATTTATTTTAATCTAATACCATGTCCATTTTACAAATAAATAATAGAAAACCAAAGGTTATATTTTCCACCTTTGGTACTGTCGCAGTTTCGCCTAACGGACTCAATACGGCTAGTGAGATAATCACTGGTTGGCACTTAACTAGCGGCAGTGCTTATGGCTACATCATCCAGGTTAACCTATACCGGATAGATGCGCTACGGTCCCAAGCCGTAGCTTGCCTAGGCCGACGACGACGACGTAAACCAACAAGCTCATTTGAATTCATGACTAATAAGATACATACCCCGTTTTTCGATGGTTCCCAGGGAATCACTTCCACTCTCCCAAACCACCATTCGAACCCAAAGTGCCAAGTTGGTTGCCACTAAATGCATGAAACCAAAACGAGCGATCTGACCAAATTTCTCAACGACTACCTGAATGAGAGCAAATATCTTTACAAAGAAGCAAAACAGAAAGAGAGGCCATAAAATATAAACATAAAATGTAAATGTTCATAAAGTTCGTGGCATGGGCATTGGGCATATAAAGTTACTATAAATTAAGTTTTCGTACCCTATACATAAAAAGATAAACTAAAATTATTTTTAAAACCATTTTCATCATTATATAAATGATTTATAACTGATTATCTAAATTAACTAGCGCATGCGTACTACACGACATTACCTCAGAGTTGACGAACAAAAAGTGCATCTGGAGAAAGGTGAAGAGCGCTTGCATTATCGGGTGGGCGAGGATGGTGTCGTTGAGACAACCTTCAGGAATGGAGGAATGCATCGCTATCTCGAGCCCGTTGTAGATCAGAGTACCAAGACCGAACACTTTGGAAGAAAAAAGGATAATAACAAAGTTCGGCGAATGAATCATTGGAGAAATTATCATATTGAAAAGAAACAAGACAGAATCGCGTACATTAATTTAGATTTTACATCACTTAAGTAGAGACAAAAGCCACAGCAGAGAACTAATTGATAGTAAGCCTCTTTTCCCGTGGTCTTTATCCCGTACTGAATACATTGATTTACATACAGACGAGCAAACAACTGAATATGAGCATACAATTTAAGTCTTTCTCATGTACCTAGTGTTAAAACGCACATCGAATGCCATTATTTACATCAACTATTATAATGAAAATAGTATTTACATCTTGTACATTTAACGTAAACAAAATTAATTTCTTCTAATTTTTCAATTAAATTTGGACTTTATCCGACCTACCCAATGCTCCGACTCTGAGGTAGAAAGACGTTCTGGATGTCTTTGAGCGAGATATGTGCGCCCTTTTCAGAGTCCCGAATGAGGTGATAGAACCGGCTTCAGGATCCTTCGGCTTCGTCAGGTTTTCTTTGCTAGCCGTGATGGAGGGACAGTTGTCAATGATGACGGTGACGTAGATGCACATGATGGCGATAATGGACCCCACGTAAAGATACAAAAGGAACACCTCCTGCAGGGTAACAAGTTCATTTAATTAGAGTCTCTTTTATATTGTGAATTGTGCAAAAACTGTACAATTGGGCTACATCTTGGCTGTCGCAACACCGCTTTTCACAGTAGATCAGAGAAGTTAAGCAACATTGAGTCTGGGTAGTAGTTGGATGGGGGACCGTGCTCTACAATCAAATGATGTAAAGACCCGTGGTTCGGATTCCGCGTTAAGTTGTAGGATCAGTTTGTCATTTGCCTTGGCTGTTATTACAGAGGATAAATTGTGCAATTAACAACATTAACTGTACATTGTTAAAAAATCCATTTCCAATTCTCCATTCACGGGGTAAGCACAGCGTATGAACCCGGGACTGAAAACATTCAAATCATATACATACATACATACATACATATTGTACATAATACATATATACTGTACATACGTACATATTGTACAGTATGTAAGTACAGTATGTATGTATATACATACTGTACATACATACATATTGTACATAACTACATACATACATACTGTACATACGTACATATTGTACATAAATACATATATACATACTGTACATACACATATAATATATATATATATAAATATATATAGTTATATACACATACATAGGGATCACTGCCTAGAATAAGGTACCACCCCAACCTCAGGGATCCAGAGGTACCTTTCATGAAGAGGGGAAGGAAGTATACCCCTCGTGGTACGTCAGGTGAGACCAACGTCTTCATTTATACACCTCTTAAACTACTTCCATTCCTTTGTTTTCTCTTTAACATTTGTACCACATTTGTATGATCTACGGAGTCTTACTGTACTTCTCAAACTTACGCACTCATTATTATACACCTTTTTTGACAATTTTTACAATTCTCTCCTCATGACCATACCAGCATAGCACACTATCTTCCACTCTCATCTCCAATGATTTTTTTCATTCCACACCTTTCTCGAACATCTTCATTTCTCGTACAGTCAATCCGTTGCACACCAATCACACTTCTTAAATATTCATCTCAACTAATCTCCCTTTTGATCGTGAACTTTCATGCCAAGAAAGTGTCTCACACCCATACATTAGTGTTGGTATCGAATTCAATACACTTTTACATAAACCTCTTGCTGCTCAAACACTTTCTTCCTAAAAAGGGTTTAAACTTTTATTGTGGCCATAATCTGCCTGACCTGCTTCAAACCTTCACTATACTTTCAATTTCTAAAGTACTTGTACCTCTTTCGTCAATCAAACACCACAGCTATTAAAATTTCACATTCTCTAAATTTTCTCCATTCATTCTAAAATGACATTGTGGTGAATGGACAAAAAGCTAACTCTTCTCTCTCTCTCAACGACAAGAACCCTCCTTTAATTTATATTTTCTTTCAACAATCTTTTCCATATGTCAACAAAACTTGTCAGTTTTCCGTAATTAATTCTTTGGTTCAACCAGAAGTATCACGTGATTAAAATTCTTTTCAGATTTACTGTTCACGCATTACCCATCCATGTACTCATTAAACAGACATGAGGACATCACACAACCTTGTCGTACTCCAACGTTAATACTGAACTAGTTACTCGACACGCCCTTAACTTTTACACAAGCACTGCTACCCATACAAAGAATTTTCACTACATTTAACAACTTACGACGGACACCATACATTTTAAGTCCATGCCACAAGGCAAATATATTTTCCTTTATCATACGCTTTCTCCAAATCCATAAATGCCATATACACCTCTTCTGTTCTTTTCGCTTAGTTTCTTCTTAATCAGCATCCTCATTCCAAACATTTGATCAATACATCTCCGTTCCCTAAAACCGCCGTGTTCATCTTCAAATTAAATCGTATTCTGTATCAGGAATTTTAGGATTTATAAAATATTATATGGGTATCGGAAGAGAAATATGAATGTAATATTTTGGATCGGAAAGACTAGCTGTTTAGGGGTGAAAGGAATCGGAAAAAACACCATAATTATGGTTAGTATACCTGCTATGGAAACTATGAACTAAAAAAGTTAAACTCTTCTAAAACTGTTATACTCGTACGATTAAATAATTAAAGATCACCTGAAGATCAGGGCCCCCCCAGCCTTCATTAGTTAGCTTTATAAGGCTAACTAACGAAACTATCACGACCTAACCTAACCAATCGTTAGGTCAACTGTACGTCCTTGACGATTAGTTATGTTAGGACGTGATGTTTTCGTTAGTTAGCCTTATAAAGCTAACTAAAGAAGGCTGGGGGCCCTGATCTTCAGGTGATCCTAATTAAATATGGATAACTGTTGTTAGCAGTTACTGATATAGACTTTCGATTGTATTTATATAAATAAGATAATTAAAACTAAGTTTGAATCACCTGAAGATCAGGGCCCCCAGCCTTCTTTAGTTAGCCTTATAGAGCTAACTAACGAAAATATCACGACTTATCCTAACCAATCGTCAAGTGCGTACAGTTGACCTAACGATTGGTTAGGTTAAGTCGTGATATTTTCGTTAGTTAGCCTTATAAGGCTAACTAACGAAGGCTGCGGCCCTAATCTTCGGGTGATCCCTAAGTTTGACTGTAAGGTATGTTAGGAATGCAAATTATAAATTTCAGGGTTATATATAAAAAGGTAGAAGTAGGCTAATTAGAATGAATTCTGTTCCATATACACGTAAAATATGTGGATAATTTCCCTTATATAAATTCTACATTAATGTTACTATAAATGGTATAGGTAAGCAGCGGTTATACCGGGTGTTCCACTTAAAACCGGCCCGCTGGAGTACTCCAGCGGGCCGGTTTTAAGTGGAACACCCTATAGAATTCTCAGATGACTCTGTACATACCTGGAAAGTAAGGGGGGCAACCTTGTTGTCAAGTACTTCAGTTAGACAAAATGCCAGCATAAGAAGTACAATCAGCTTTCCATACATGCGTGACAAAACCACCCACAAATACGTACTGAAACAAAAAAAAAAAAAAAAAAAAAAAGCTACTCCTAAGAAGTTTACATAAAAACACTGAAACATTAATCATTTTACTTTAGGTAAAAAAAATTAAGGATCACCTGAAGATCAGGGCCCCCATGTATTCTTGTTTTTTGCTTTACAGTACCAAATATAATAATAAATTAAATTGAATGCCCGGTTAGGTCAACTGTACGTCCTTGACGCTTCGTTAGGTTAAGTCGTGATATTTTCGTTAATTTTAACGAAGGTATCATTTGGTAATTGAGGCTGGGGGCCCTGATCTTCAGGTGATCCAAAGTTAATTCTAAAGTTTTTAGAAAAAATAAACACTGATCCTGTTTACGTTAATCCAAGGAAAATAATTTGAAGTTTTGTCGTTAATTGCTTGCAAAAAGGATGATAATTTTGAATAACTTAACAACATATATAACTATTATAGGCAAGTTTTAACATTGAAATCTTACCAAAATATGCTTGGAATTTTACCCGCAGCTTATTTACTTGATAAACCATTTTAAAGGTTATTCGAAAACATTTTTAAGTGAAGTTAATAATTTTTTAGGATCAATTAAAGACAAAGCTGGGCACTTGCGGTTTTTTTTGCGGTACTGCGGTACTGCGGTACTACCAAACCGGTACCGCATAACGCAGTACCGCAAAGGATCGCTGAAAGTACAGCCTGTACTTTCAGCGATCCTTTGCGGTACTGCGTTATGCGGTACCGGTTTGGTAGTGCGGTAGTACCGCAGTACCGCAGTACCGCAAAAAAAAACGCAAGTGCCCAGCTTTGATTAAAGATAAGCACCCCCAGCCTTCTTTAATTAGCCTTATAAGGCTAACTAACGAAAATATCACGACCTAACCTAACCAATCGTCAAGGGCGTACAGTTGACTTAACGATTGGTTAGGTTAGGTCGTGATATTTTCGTTAGTTAGCCTTATAAGGCTAATTAAAGAAGGCTGGGGGTGCTTATCTTTACTTGATCCTTTTTTTTATAAATGATAATTCTGATGATTTGTTGTTCACATTTCAAAAAAGTAAATGAAATTTCTTTGGACTGAAAATAAAACTCGATTTACAATATTTTTGCAGTTTGAAAGGTCACATTTTAAATCATTATTAATCTTTACCTTTTAAGACAATTGAATTGTATACAAAAGTATTAGGATCACCTGACGATCAGGGCCCCCAACCTTCTTTAGTTAGCCTTATAAGGGCTAACTAACGAAAATATCACGACCTAACCTAACCAATCGTTAGGTCAACTGTACGCCCTTGACGATTGGTTAGGACCGTTAGGTCGTGATATTTTCGTTAGTTAGCCTTATAAAGCTAAGTAAAAAAGGGCTGGGGGGCCCTGAGCTTCGGGTGATCCAAATATTATTTAATCAATGTGGATTCATTTTGCTAATGAACATACAAATAATAATTGCAAAAGATATTTAACGTTACAACAGTAACGCTTTATAACGATAAATTATTAAAATAACGTAACCTGTACAAATATACGTAACTTAATTACGGATAATCAGAACAAATACTTTTGAAAATTAAAAATAAAATAAAAGAAAATATAATTAACGCGAAAATAAATATAACAGATTACCGCAACTTGGATACCAACACACTAAAAGAGAGGTTAAAAAAAATGGGTAACATCCGAGAAGCTCATTTCCCCACCACGTGGGGATGAGTGAGCCAGAGCAGAAACGAATTAAGAGGCCAACTAAACTCCACCCCATGTCAACAGCCGGGAGCGAGCTAGCGACACACCGCTCAAAGATAGAGAAAGAACAAAAATGGATAAATAAGCTGATGGGACGTTTTCCATCCGGTTTAAATGATCAATTCAGGATTAATGATCAATACCATTGAACTTTCTTATAATGACTTCAGTTACATTGGTGGATCAGAACAAAGACGAAAGAGACCGCATGAACGCAACAAACCAATTAATAAGAAAAAATGTAAATATTTTAAATCAAACTCACTACATCCTAATTACTCACTAATTACACAATAATTAATATAATATATATATATATATATAATAATATATATTATATATATATATATATATATATATTAGTGGTGGACCGGATATCCGCATCCGCATTTCTGACTGCGGATGTTATGCGGATACTACCTCTAATAAATTATGCAATTTACAATTAAATTAGCTTATAAAGTAGCTTATAAGGCCCAGTCATGCACATTTCATGTAAAGTATTAATTATTTATTAATGAACAAATAAATATATAAACCTCAAAATATAAATAGGTGGTAACACAGAAAATTGAATGAAACTTGTTTCATTGAATTTCTGTGGCTGAAACTCTTGAGAAAGTTATTTTTATCATAATGAAAACATTAATATTAATTTTAATTCTTATGCATTGCCTTCCATAATAGTAATATCAAGAAATTTGAAAATTTTTTATATATTCATAATTCTATATTATATTGATAAATTAACTAAATATCCGCATCCGCGGATATTGAAATTAAAGATCCGCATCCGCATCCGCGGATGTTGAAAACCTAACATCCGGTCCACCAATAAATATATATATATATATATATATATATATATATATATATATATATATAGAGGTCGATCCTGAGCCAGTAAGATAAAATTTCCGTAAATAAAAATCCAAGTATACGTGACTATTATTCATGAAATCAGCTCATGTATGAATGTATGTATGTATGTATGTACTTGCTGTCTTTAAATAAGAATAAATAATAAAATAAATAATAAAGCGAGAAGAGTAACGTTAAAAATAAACTTTGGAGATAAAAGATAGATTGTAGACGAATTTAATGTACAAGAAAATTATCAATAACTAAAATCGTTACAAATTTGCTTCGTCCAAATTGTGACTTTTTCAAATGATAGGATAAGATTAGAAATACTTAACTATAAATGCCTATGAATAATGGTACAAAAAAAAATAATGAAATCGAATGTATTTTGTATAATGAACACTGTTATGGCTTTAGAAATAAAGAATATATTGTCACGCGTTGAAAAGAGATTAGAAAATCGCTTAAATGGACAATTTCTGAATAACGAATTTCAATTTAGGATAATTATTGAACGTGATACATATAACGCCTAAAAGGTTAAACTCTAATGTTATTATTAAGAATATAACAAGGTGCGTGACTGGAAGGAGAAAAAGCAATATGGAAATATATGAGCTAGTGGGATTCGAAGCCTCGGTTGTTACGCTTAAAATGCGGTGATTTACCTCTTTTATAAAGGTGAAGGAGCTCCGATTGACGTGATCGGTCGAAGCAGTTGTGCGTATGAAAGCGTGCGAAGTGGGTTTGAGTCGTACTAGTTGCCAATTTCTAATGTTATTTTGCCTTTTCCTTTAGCATCTTATTGAAGAGCGGTTTATCGGAGGTAAAAAACGTTCAAAGTATATAAATGCTTTAGTTCCAAAAGGAAAGAAAAAGACCTAAAGACGAATTTCAACAGTATTTAAATGCAGTCAAAGATAAACTTCAAATGTAATCTATCAAAAAAGGCACAAATACGCCAATAAAAAGCGAAATTTTACTCCAAAAATTATTTGTTATTTGTCCAAAGTTAAAGATGAGAATACGTTGAAATAATAAGAAACAAACTGATCTTTAAATCACGATCAATAGAATCCGGTAATGAAATACAGTCATCCCCCGGTTAACGACCTACTCGTTTATCGACCACCCGCGGATACGACCGCGACCGATCGTACCGATTTTTGGAAATCATACAATGTTTTTGCATTGTATAAAAAACATTGCAACTGCTTGGGAAGATGTTACTGCGAAGTGTATGAAAGGCATTTGGAAGAAGTGCCTAAAACGATCTGTGGGTAATTTCGAAGGCTTCGATAAGTTTGAAAATGTCGATGAAATTAATAGAAAAATAGTGTTACTCGCCAATACCCTTAATGTAGAAGTAGAAGTGGAAGATGTGGAAAACTTAGTGGAATACCAAGAGGGAGAGCTGACAAACGAAGAGCTGATAGAGTTGGAAGACCAACAGCATTTGGAGGAAGAAGAAAGAAAAGAAGAAAAAGAAGCACCAAAGCCGTAAAACAAGGCTTTCGTTTACCGACCATTTCGTTTACCGACCTGGTCGTCGGAACGGAACCCGGTCGTTAAACGGGGGATGGCTGTATATAAAATATGTAATTAATGTATATGATCAATACCCACAATAATAATTCAAAATTTGGAGTTTAATTACTCCTTCGACATGAAAATGGTAAAAACAGTCCTTCATTGTTAGGGTTGCCAGATTTTTCAAATGCCCATGCGGGACAAAAGATTTTCCGAGGTATTTTTTTAAGACCAAATTTTTTTTTCAAATTGAAATTAGATTTCTTCAACGGTTAAAACAAACAAAATTAGAAAAATTTTATTAAAATAATATTTAACAATTAAACCATCGTGAATAAATTGAAATTATTATACATGATATTGAAATTCTAAATCTTAAAAAATATTTTTTGCGGGATATTTTGAACGCGGGATTTTGATGGGGGATTTTTTGATCAAATGCGGGACTGTCCCGTAAAATACGGGACATCTGGCAACCCTATTCATTGTATATACAGAAATATATACGTAATTTATACTGTATATCATACTTAATTACTTAATTGTATATAGGGAAATATACAACTTATACTGTACAGGGTGATTCAGAAGTCAGGTTACATAGGGCTTTTCTGTTTCTTTGCAGGTAAATGAGTTATGAGATGTTATCGAAGGAGGAGCGCATTGATGTGATATTCCTAGCTGGCTGCACAAGTACATTGCCATTAACGGTGGCCATATCGAACATGTGATGTGACTATTCCCCTGTATCATTACATAATACAGTATTTCCCTATGTAACCTGACTTTTGAATCACCCTGTATATAGTTAGTTAACTATAAGAATTTCGTCATCATAATTTCTCTGTAATAAACCTTTCAAATTTTGAGTATAAAAAAATCCTAAAATGTATCACAAACAACTAACAACTGTTATTTATTGTTTTTTATACAAAGAAAAGAGGCAAAGGACGAAGGTCTGTAAAAACGTTTCACCTCTCCCATAGGAGAAGAAAGCCAAAATCAAGGTCCAAAGTTTTCGAGACTCCGACATTATACCTTAATTTCAGTTAGATTTATAATGATCGTGAAATTCTTTACGCAATAATGAAGCGTTTTATTATTCATTCATAATGACCAGTATGATGCCATTATTTTTATAATGAGTTACGATGATCACCCAATTAAATATACAAAATATTGCAAAGTAAATAGTCAACGGTCATGTTGCAATTGTGAATAGCGGTTTTGAAGAACAAGAGGCTCCAGCTATTTGCATAATTAAACCAGCTGTGCAAATGAACTTATTCATATATATATATATATATATATATATATATATATATATATATATATATATATATATATATATATATATATATATATATATATATATATATATATATAGGGTGAACCAAATGTAGGTGGACAGTAAATGATAACGTTATTTTGAGAATACATATTTAATTTTTTTGTATACTATAATACAAAATAAAATTTAAATAAATTTAGTTATAATATTTAATATATATAACACAAACACCATAGTTATAATGAACACCATAGTTATAATATAATATAACACAAACCGTATTCAACCTACTGTCCACCTACTTTTGGTTCACCGTGTGTATATATATATATATAATATATTCCCGTAATATGTAACTGAGATGTCTTCATACGATTTAGAAGTGATTCCCATAATCAGACATTGTATAGAGATTGATCAATAGTGCGGAAGGTATTCATGACGAAGATTTTTAATAATTTTGGTCCAGTTAACAGGTTAAGGACTAAATAGTCAGTTGTAAATAGTCAAAAATATGTTTTAAAAATCTAAATTAGCGGTAAACAATGTACAGTTGCGGAGGGAAGTTCGTCGACGTCCTTATATGGCTATGTATGGATATTTATGTATAAATTATATATGTCTATAGCTCATTGGTAAAGGTTTGGATGCTGATTGGTGAGAGATTTAAAGCCATATATTGGGTGAAAATAATACGCCTTTTCAGCGAGTCAAACTCCTTCATTTTTACATATATGCGAAACAATAAATATATAAATGGTAATACTCTTGTAATAAACGAAATATATACTGTATATCGATTTTATATACTGTATATATTAGGAATGCAAAGGGATAGAGACTTTCCAGGAATTTTGGAAAGTTTTGGGAATTTTGAATGCGTTGAGAATTTTGGGAATTTGTCATTTTAGGTAATTATTAAGGTTTATTAAATATTTTTTGGCAGTAAAAAGCAAAATATAACATATTTAAGCATTTTCCACCCAAAATGGAAGTTGTGGTTTCTTATATCAATTGTTTTTATTGAGTTCAGGTGAGTTTACTGGGGATATACCTGGCTAAAAATAGGAATTTGGAATAATTTTGAAGGAAATTCACGTTTTAATATTCACTAATTGGTAAGATTTATTCTTACAGGGGGCGTTTCCATTTCAGCATTCTGGGAATTTCATTGTTGTGAAATAATTGGGGGTTAAGAGAAATGTCAAGGAGTCGGGTGTAGGATTTCTCATTTCACTATATCCGACTCCACGCTACTGCGAGATGCCAGTATTATATTGAAGCGAATCATTTGCTAACCTCATCAACAGCACTTTGAATTGCTTTTCTTGAGAAAGAGTTACTCGCTTTGTTCACAACTTCATAAATGTAAAAAAAACTGAAGTCTTTTATTAACTAAAGAGAAAGTTTAAAGTCTTCCTAAATCAATCTTTTGAATTCAGATTTTAACCAGATTTGGAATCAAGAACTTTGTTTTTCAGAGTAGAATCAGACTTAGAACCTATTCCAGTGAAGAGCCAGTTCCCGTAGCTCAATGGGTAACACCGTTTTCTTATAAGCCAAGCGAAGACACTGAGGGCGGGGGTTCGAACCCCGATGATGCTGGTAATAATAACATAGAAGTTAGGGCAATGGTTGGAAAAGTTTTGGGAAAAAGAAGTAACATTGCTCGACTTGCGTGAAAAATAACCCCAATTATTAGATGCTAAAACCAACAGAGAACACTCAATCCTTTCGCTCGAGTATCTATCTGTTCACGTAGGTATAAAATATCTTATAAAGAAGTCTCGTGTTAATTATGCAAAATACAGCAACCAACTAAGTAAACTATTCAAGGAATTGAAGGAACGATAATCATTGTTTAAAAAAAAAAAAAATTACAGTTGAAAAACCAAAAGATCCTTTTCATACGAAGTTCATTTTTGGAAATAGTTCAAAAAAACGATTTCAAAAATTCATAAAAATTTTCATATTAAAAAAAAAAATAATGAATTATTTTGAAGAGCGAATTAGAGTTACTTCATATTTGTCACTGATCCTTTTTAGGAAAATTTTGTGTAATGAATGTAATACATTTTTATCATTTTTATTCATAAGCATTTTTTTTTTATGCCAAATAATGCGCAGAAGTTATTCACTGATTTTTAAACGAAACGATTCTGGCCATTTATTGACTCCACCTCGTATGACACATCTTGAAATGCGAATTTATTATTATTATTATTATTATTATTATTATTATTATTATCATCATTATTATTATAATTATTATTATAATTATTATAATTGGATAATCACCGTGGCGGAAAGTTCGCATCACTGTCTTCATTTTTAATATCAATTTGTTGGTAATATTTGGGTGCGGAAGAAAGCTCGGTCTCCCAAAGGTCCTCATCAAAAGAGGACTCATCATTTCCCCACACTGGGGTCACCGGGGACACTACTGGCACTTCAGAATTTATCATTTTCATTCCCAAGTTATTAATATTAATATCGAATATGTTAATATTAAATTATATATATATATATATATGTGTATATATATAACAGTTTAGTGAAAACGTTCGGTGCGAACGAATTGTGCGCCTAAACTGAGACTATAAACTTCATGACAAATCTCAATATCGAATTTCATTTCAAAATGATGAAATGTTTCATTTTTTGGAATTTTGACTCGAAACGAAAGTGTTTTCCTTCCATTAAAATTCTATAATAAAACTTTACCATTTTTCATGAAGGAAAATCCTTTCATACAGAAATCGAAAAGAACAAAAAAATTTCACGACAAACGCTTTAGTGCTCACTTATCAGAACAAATTTACACACACACACACACACACACACACACACACACACACACACAAACTGTAATGACTAAATTGCATCATATATGACGTCACTGTTGTGCATAATTCAAAACGAAGTAATTGTTCATTGACAATGAATGGATTTTGTTCCTTCTTCTATTGTTTGGCGAGTGATTCTTTGAGGGAAATGTTGTTAGTGAGCTTTGCTCAGCAAATATTTATTTACAGAACACTAACATTAGGGCTTTAGTGTATTGAAGCTGATGGAGCCTTACTTAATTAACTATATATAGTATGTATATAGTGTCACACCCAGGAACTTGCTTTGGAGGGGGGTTTACAACCTAAAATTTTTTTTGGTCAATTCAAACATGCAAGTGTGAAACAGTGTCCATTTATTTTTACAAATTTACATAACTTAAATGACAATATCCAGGCTTCGTGTTCTCTTATGGAGATTATCCAGAACGTCAGTGATATCACAGAGCCTCTTACTTTTTTATGCAAGGAAGGGAAAGCGGTCTAATTTTGTGGGGGAGGGGGGGGGGGCAAATGGCTCAGCTGTTACACCCCGTTTGGGTGCGCCACTGTATATACTATATTCCGGGCTAATAACATTCCGTGTAGAAGACGTGATATCGACAAGTTTTGGGGTTAAGATTAAGTTAATAATAATAATTGAAGAAGGCCAGAAACTGGCACAGCACTGAGGCCAACAACGCGGCCCATTACTCTAACGCCTGTACTATTATTACCAGCATCATCGAGGTTCGAACCTTCGACCTCAATGTGTTCACTGCGCTTATAGGAAAACGGTGTTACCCACTCAGCTACGAACGTTACCTTAATTTAAGTTAGGTTATTTATTAGATTGTCGATGAAATGTTCCGCTAAAGTCATTCAACTGTTACTGATGGTCGGACATACGACCGTTCGAAAGTTATACTCATTATGACGACACATCATGACGACACAATTGATAATAATGATAATAGTGCCTTTCAAAATTAATGAAAGACCGCAATCCCAGAAGCACCAATCAGAATACATACTATGAACATTAGTCCTGTTTGCTCTTCTGAAATGCTCTTGCACAATACTTTCATTGTAATATGACAACTTTCTCTACCATTACAGCGAGACTGAATAGATTTTGCTTACGAAAAATATGACAACTTTGATTAAGTTCTGAAAGCTGCTGCAGTAGCAGCTATAACTAGCTACTATAGCTAAACCCAGTGAATGGTTTTGCTATACTTGCTTCGACCAGCTAATCCCAACCTATAAGATGGTTTTACAAAAGCTGCTGCAGTAGCAGCTATAACTAGCTACTATAGCTAAACCCAGTGGAATGGTTTTCCTATACTTGCTTCGACCAGCTAATCCCAACCTATAAGATAGTTTTACAAAAGCTACTGTCTTGACTTAATTTTCTTACCTGTTTTTACTTAAAGACAGAAATCTACAAAACAAATATTTCATTGTTTGATTGATGAGGTTTCAAGCAATTTAGAAAATTATCGTACATCATTAAGTATTTGGTAACCCTTTTGTGAATGTAATTTGTTTTCATTTATTTCATTATTTATTTACATTTTAACTCTGTTTCATTCATTAATATCAATAACTTATATTCAGTATCATTGTTTTAGCTACGGTTTCAGTTCTCTGAACCTACGAGTACTTTCTTGTAAAATAAAGCGTTCATATTATACGGTGTAATTCTGAAGAAACGATGGATCACCTGAAGATCAGGACCCCTATGTATTCTTGTTTTTTGCTTTACAATACCAAATATAAATTAAATTGAATGCCCGGTTAGGTCAACTGTACGCCCTTGACGATTAGTTAGGTTAAGTCGTGATATTTTCGTTAGTTTTAACGAAGATATCATTTGGTAATTGAGGCTGGGGGCCATGATCTTCAGGTGATCCGAAACAAGTTTGTATTTTCCTTTAAAGATTACACTTTGTCACATAGATACAGATTTAAAATGTTAAAATTAACCAAATATTCTATTCTCTAAGCTACAAAAATGAAATTAGCTTTCTTTAAACTTGGTGTGGACAGTGGACTAAATAATTTAATTGGCTTCAGTTTGCATACTATTTTCAAGAATACTCGCAAAGAAATACCAGATACTATAGATTTTCTAAAGTGCATGCAAGACGTTCGCAGCCAAGCCTAAATGAGCCGCAACTGTGAGGAGAAAGGCTATTTACGCGCAACAGTGTAATCATGTAGGCAAATAGCCTGGAGGCCTTAACTTAATCCTTAGTGTGACATGACGATACATAAGGGTACATAAACTAATACCTGGACAGATGGAAACGCCTGCTCAGACGTTTTCTTTTTACTAAGTAGTCCATCAACAAAATTTGGTTTGTCGATGGGAAGCTTTTTAACATTTTAACATTTTCTTAACATTTAGAATTTTAAACACTCGGAATGATCATACCTATGCCAACATGGACAAAAAAGCAGAAATAACGACTGCACAGCTTTTGAGATGGGAGGTCACATTTCTGTGACTTTGTGATGATTGTGTTGACATTTCTTTCGCCAGCAAAAAATGAGAAAAAATCAATTAAAAATGCTACTGTGAAGACATTTTGGCTCGAATGTTGCCTTGGACTGAAGATCAGATGCCAGACCACTTTCGTGCAAAATGGGATGTCAGCACATTCTGAAGTCACCAGTAATGCTCTATGGGAAATTTGCGCGGGATTCAATGAACAGAACACGAGTATTTGGTCACCAAACATCAAATTTGAATTTTGCTGATTATTCGGTTCCTAGAGTAGAAGCGTGCGGGAGACAGTGTACCCCGAAACTAGAATGAACGATATACAAAAATTGAAGGAGAGAATGGCAATACGTTGGCACAGCTAAGTCAAAGCTCCATCGAAGTTTTAATTTACCGGTGTCGCAAGATATTACAAAATGTTGAGGATAATAGCGAACATATTGAACTGTACCGCGACTAATAACCACCCTCAACAAACCATTCTAACTGCAAGCGAAAGAGGAGTAACTTTCCTAATAAAAGGTTAGTAGCGGTAGCAAATTTTTTGTAAACACTTTCGAAAATCTTTAATATCGCATACTTTTCTATCATTTTAAAAAAAAATAATATATCAACCTTAAACCAATTAAATCATCCATCCAACTGTGCAAACCGCATATATATATATATATATATATATACACATTCAACTGCAAAGAACACGCAGTATAAATAACGTAAAGAACGACGCTTGTATAGGAGATATTCCGCGCAAGACGAGAGAGAAAGAACGAAACAAATGAAAAAATGAGGTAACCACCTGGAATCGAACCCGGGATCTTCCGATTGCCGGTCAGACGCGATACCATTACACCATGGACCTCACTCTTCCAAATGCCGTAATTCTTCTACATACTCGCAGAAACCAATGCCCCAAGGGGGCACCTCCCGCATGCCGTAACATTATATACATTCAACTGCAAAGAACACGCAGTATAAATAACGTAAAGAACGACGCTTGTATAGGAGATATTCCGCGCAAGACGAGAGAGAAAGAACGAAACAAATGAAAAAATGAGGTAACCACCTGGGAATCGAACCCGGGATCTTCCGATTGCCGGTCAGACGCGATACCATTACACCATGGACCTCACTCTTCCAAATGCCGTTATTTATACTGCGTGTTCTTTGCAGTTGAATGTATATAATGTTACGGCATGCGGGAGGTGCCCCCTTGGGGCATTGGTTTCTGCGAGTATGTAGAAGAATTACGGCATTTGGAAGAGTGAGGTCCATGGTGTAATGGTATCGCGTCTGACCGGCAATCGGAAGATCCCGGGTTCGATTCCCAGGTGGTTACCTCATTTTTCATTTGTTTCGTTCTTTCTCTCTCGTCTTGCGCGGAATATCTCCTATACAAGCGTCGTTCTTTACGTTATATATATATATATATATATATATAGAGAGAGAGAGAAAGAGAGAGAGAGAGAGAGAGAGAGAGCCCTGCCAGAATAAAATTCACATTTTCCAAAGCAACAGAATGGACATGTGGCACCGTCCTCTTAAAACATGACGTTCTTCAGGTGAAGTTTCCATTCTGAAACAAAGAGAGGAGGTTCTCATCTAAGATGGATATGTAATCGTGTGAATTAATCAGTCAGTTTTATTAGAGTGTCAAATACCTGCCCACACCATAATAACACAACCACCGAATTTCACACTGGGTTGTACTAATTTGGGGTTGAACATATCGCCCCAGATTCTCCATACCCAGATCCGCCCTCCCGAAGCAAATTGATGGGATGTTGATTCATTTGAGGAGACAAAAGAATGCCAAAACTTATCAGACACGTCCTTCATCCGCATGGACCACTCATATTATTTCCTCTTATTAGGCTCGGAGAGCGTTCGGCATGGACCGTCCTACATACAGCTGGGTACAGAGGACGTGTGGCTAGAAGGGAACCATGGCTCTGGGTATGGAGAACCTGTTCAATCCCAAATTGGTGCAACCTAATGTGAAATTCGGTGGTTGTGCTGGTGGGTGTGAGCAGGCATTTGGCGCTCTAATTTGGCGCTTCCTCATGAAAGGGACGTTTTAAGTCACAACATTACCTATCCATCTTGGATAAAAAAAACCTCTTGCCTTTGTTTCGGAATGGAAACTTCACCTGGAAGACATCATGTTTCAAGAGGACGGTGCCACATGTCCATTCCGTTGCTTTAGGAGGATGTTAATATTTTATATATATACTGTATATATAATATATAGTTCGTACAAGAATCAGATGAATAAAGGGCCTAATTTACTGTATAATTATCACTTGTCTGTTTTAAAACATTTGTATTTTATTTATAGACTTATTTATATGTAAATAACAATATTGTTTGTAATCACATAGAGTAGAATAGATTCTCTTTATAGAAGCGCACATCTTACGTCAGTCACCAAACGATCACAACTGATTGAACTCGTTAACATTTTATAACGTGATTATTAAAGAGAAACTAAAATAAAAATTATTCGACCAGAATTGTAAAAAAAAGTAATAATTACACGTATAACTCAATTTTAATTCATATATTAACTTGACAGTTATATATATATATATATATATATATATATATATATAATATATATATATATATAACTACGAAGGAAAAAGGAAACAGAATGGTGCTCAAGCGCTTTCGTCTAATGACATCCTCAGGAACACTCATATATATATATATACGTATATGAAAGTGAAAATGAAATAACAATACAGTATATATATATATATATATACGTGTGTGTGTGTATATATATATATATATCCCTAGTTTAACAACTGTTAAAGTAATCGTTATAGTGTATATGTTAAAGCCTTTTTTCCAAAAAGGCCGATTTAGGTTAATTGAATGCCCGGTTAGGTCAACTGTCCGCCCTTGACGATTGGTTAGGTTAAGTCGTGATATTTTCGTTAAACAACGAAACATCACGACTTAACCCTTTTGTAAAAAGGCCGTAACATATACAAAATACAAAATTATTTATTAATGTCTGTTACGTAAGAAGAAAATGGAATTCACTGATGGGTAACTATAGTAACTTAGTAATCTCATTTTCCATTGAGCTACTTGTTTAATGATCCGATGATTCTATTTCATATATTTAATGAAAATATAAACCAACGCACGAATATATATATATATATATATATGATGCAAACCCACAAGGAAAAAGAAAAATGATTCCAAGGCTTTCGTGTATTCAGAATTACACCTCGTCAGGGAATGACGAGGTGTACTTCTGAATACACGAAAGGCCTTGGAATCATTTTTCGGTACTTGTGGGTTATCTGTCGCCACTTTTTAATATTTTTTTATTTTTTTATATTAAGAGAAGAGGATTCTTTATACTGTACGGCATTGACGATTGGTTAGGTTAAGTCGTGCTAGTTTGGTTAAATAAAAAACTTTTTAATATTTTTTTTATTTAGTTATTTTTATATATTAAGAGAAGAGGATTCTTTATACTGTACGGCATTGACGATTGGTTAGGTTAAGTCGTGCTAGTTTGGTTAAATAAAAAACTTTTTAATATTTTTTTTATTTAGTTATTTTTATATATTAAGAGAAGAGGATTCTTTATACTGTACGGCATTGACGATTGGTTAGGTTAAGTCGTGCTAGTTTGGTTAAATAAAACGGTATTTAACCAAACTAGCACGACTTAACCTAACCAATCGTCAATGCCGTACAGTATAAAGAATCCTCTTCTCTTAATATATAAAAATAAATAAATAAAAAAATATTAAAAAGTGGCGACAGATAACCCACAAGTACCCATTTTTCTTTTTCCTTGTGGTTTGCATCATTTATTCAATTCACGTTCTTAATTGTAAAATTAAAAATATATATATATATATATATATATATATAAATACACACACCACTTCTTTTATTCTCTCTCTCATCTTCTGATTTACGCTCTCTAATATCGTCTGCGATAATGAATACATACCGACATAATTATCTTTGTCTTGTGTATAAATATAACTTGATTGGATTAGATCAGAGGTCGGGAACAGGGGTAAATTACCCCAAATGGGGGTAAATTTAAAAATTTTTGGGGTAATGCGTGCGGTATGAGAGCCTCAGTCGTGTGTATGGTATCTTTGTCTTGTGTATAAATATAACTTGATTGGATTAGATCAGAGGTCGGGGAACAGGGGTAAATTACCCCAAATGGGGTAAATTAAATTTTTTTTGGGGTAATGCGTGCGGTATGAGAGCCTCAGTCGTGTGTATGGTATCATGAAACGAAGAGGTGCTTTTAGTGCTTGACACTTTGTGCTGATATTTTTTTCGTATATTTTTATTTTATTTTGTTACATAAATGTGGCGTTATTCTAAATTTTAGAATATTACGAATTTACGTCCTGATTTTGATGTTGTTGTATCAAAAATGAACCAGCATCATTTTTCCAAAACCTGAAGTGGAGATGTTTTGAATTAAATTCTTCAGTTCTTCAATCCTTTTTACTAATTTTGTTTGTGTGCTGTTCTTATGCCAGCATGTGTGGCTTTTTTTTATTTCTCCATAATAATGGATCCAATAAACATTTTTTTAATTTGAATTTTTTGTATAACATATGCAACAATTTTAAGAGCAATTGGCTTGTTTTTGTTTACTTTGAAGTCTGGGGGTAATTTCATTTTACTCAAATAGATTTTTGGGTAATACCCAAAAAAGTTCCCCGACCCATGGATTAGATTCTTTCGCATTGGTTACAAGCGAGGTTCGTTAAACAGACCTTAAATGAGTTTATAATATTTGTACGGCTCTGAATGCAATACTCTTTTTTGTATGGTAATGTTCTCTTTAAGTTCAGGTCAAGAGTTAAAAGACAAAAATGATGTATTTTATATCAATAACATAATTTTAAAACTATTCCATACCCAATTGAACGTATTTGGACTCGCGTGAAAATAAGTAAAGATTTGTTGCTAATCAGGTTTGAACTAAATTTTGTATAACGTTTTATGAAGGGGATCAAAGCCGGTCGAGCAATTAAAAGAGGGGTTGAGGCCTTTCCAAAGACAAAACTTTTGGCCGACGAGACACATTCTCGAGACGTCAACAAATTTTACTCGAATCCAAAACCTGAAAGTGTTTCGAAACAGATCCAAAGTTTCCAAAACTAATTTAACCTAATTTTATCTAACGTAACCTTAACTAACCTAACCTAAACTAGCTTAAAACAACCTAATTTAACTATATTTAACTCGCATTTATAAAGATTATTTATTAGAATTTTCTAAACTTCAAAATTTGAATAAAATTTTTGAGAAAAATTTTATTCTAGTTTTTGTTTTGTCATTTTTAAGATAAAAAAACACAAACGGAACGTGATCATCACAACTGCTGTTGAAGAGCAGCCATAAAGGGTATGTCTTCCGGAGGAGCTTCCGATCGAAACTCCATCACAACTTTATATTTCATAATCCGAACTTATTCATAATCTCTTTCAAAAACTAAGTTTAAAATCTCGTCCTGAGGCGAAGGTGACAATCTTTTGGAATGACTCACGACTGTCGTGTGACTCATGACGTCACCGCATGTGTAGAAAAGTACAAATTTTATTTTTGTTTTGTCATTGTTTAAAATTAATGTGTACTGAAAATGTCAGTTAATGCACGACTTGCAACAGCTATATCAAAAAATGTTACAGGTTAAGATGTGAACCACTCGTTTCCAAAAAACAAGAGAAGACAAGAACAAATTTATGACTTAAAGTGTAGAAGAGAGAACCGAAGGAATGTGTGGCGAAGAACATTCCTGCTGTCTATTTTGAACATATGCTTCCTACCGTTTACATTATGGACTTACAAGAGAATTTCTCGGGCTACCACCAAGAAAATAATGAAAGAAAAGGCGAGTCCTACAATAAATTTAAACAGACCAACCAGGTGGCAAGATAAAATTAATGAAAAGTATGGTAAGTTGATGTAAGTTAGGTTTAACGTAGGCTTACCCTAGAGTCTAGACCTATGTTATGAACTATGAGTCAGAGCCTATCAGTTTGAACACTTCACATACTAACTCTGACTAGTGTAGCTTAATAAGAACTTAATTTTAATAATAAGTAGGCCTATAGGCCGAAGCTAGAAGACTTTGGACTTAAGTTAATTAGGGATCACCTGAAGATCAGGGCCCCCAGCCTTCTTTAGTTAGCTTTATAAGGCTAACTAACGAAAATATCACGACCTAACCTAACCAAGTGTCAAGGGCGTACAGTTGACCTAACGACTGGTTAGGTTAGGTCGTGATATTTTCGTTAGTTAGCCTTATAAGGCTAACTAAAGAAGGCTGGGGGCCCTAATCTTCAGGTGATCCCAAATTTTTTACGAGATGTTGCTATGTGTAAGTTGTTGCTAAGGCGTTTGACATTTCAAATGCTATTTCAAATATGGCATATAATGTTATATTCCTTATGCTATGGAAAAGATTTTCTGCCGATAAATTTTACAGTTAGGCCTGTGAAATAGGCTTCATACAGTTATTTGATACTATAGCTAGACCGAAGCCTACGTATATCTAGTCAGTCCATATTCGCATTATAACAAAGATTTTGAACAGAAATCTTAGGCCAGTGATAGTTTACTGCATCCTTATTTGAAGAACAGAAGACACTAAGCAGCTTCACAAATTTTAGCCAATGGCTTCGGATATAAAGCTAAAAAAGTGATGACTCCGTGTATTTTTTTACTGACCGATTGGCGTTTCTGCATTCCACAAAAGGGTATACAATATTCTAGACGTGAGTAGAACCTACACTATGTTAATCTGTAGACTTCGAGCCAATTTAAAATTAATTATATTTCAAATAAAAAATAGTTTTATGATAAAATAATTCCAAATTTGAAGTAAAACTTTTCATAAGAAAACTGATAAATTGAATTTAAAATTAATTTTAATTTTTCACTATTATAAACGAGCCAAAGAAATGCAGACTTTCTCTCTAACTTTGGTACAGGACACTCGTTATTTATCTTCATTCTGGATCTACTTCAATGCAGAGAATACATTGGAGCGTGAAGCTCAACTGAAGAAATCTTTTAATTTTGTATAATATTTTTGAGGGGTAATTAATTAATCCTAAAGTTTCGGTTGCATTTTTTTACTTTCTGGTTGAAAGAAGCACATTCTACCCGATTTCAGATACTGAATGCTTTGAAAAGTATACTATTCTGTGGCCCCAAACTTTCATTATTCTCGTGTGTTAACTGAAATAAATGAGCTTATAGTCTTAGAAGCTAAGGTTCGTTTTTCTAACTTATCTGATAATTCTGATTTTAAAACTATGCTCTTAAGATCAATATGTAAATTAGACCGTAATCCAAATTCAGCTCTTTTGTCATTCGCTCAAAAATTACTCGCAAGAGTTACTAAACGAAAAATTGTGAAAGAAGGAGACCCAAGAGAGGATTACCACACAATATGTAGAGGAAAGTATTATGTTCAGAAAGGCCCTTCCCCACTGTCTTAATCTGAAATTTTATGGATAGCTAAGCGAGCAAAAGACCATTTTCAAAATATTCCTTCACTAGTTAGGGTTCATTCTCCACTCGTGATTGTAGGTGACCTTCATGGGTAATTTGAAGATCTTGCTATGATATTTGATATAATGGGTCATCCTCCAGACACTAAATACCTTTTCCTCGGAGACTATGTCGATAGAGGGACACACAGTTTAGAAGTAATATGCCTCCTTTTCGTATATTCAGTTTTATATCCTGAAAACGTTACTGTGCTACGCGGAAATCACGAAACAGAGTCAGTGAACTTGATCAATGGCTTTATGAACGAATGCAGAAAGAGAATGTCGGAGAATGTATTTGACGCTCTGAACGAAGTATTTAATTACATGTCACCAGCAGCTGTCGTTGATGGAGATGTGTTCTGTTGCCACGGAGGAATAGGTCCTCATTTGAAAAAACTAAACAATGTAGAAGATATCGACTGTCCCACGATGCCACGAGGGGACAGTTTGCTTACGGATCTTCTTTGGGCAGATCCATCCTAGTATAAAAGCTTCAGAGGCTTTAAGCCTAATAGAATCAGAGGAATATCTTGGATTTGGGGTTAGGACAAGGCAGAAGAATTTTTTCTAAAAACGGGGCTCAGGATGTTAGTGAGAGCTCACGAAGTGGAGGAAGAAGGATACAGATAGCATGTTCACCCACAGTGCTTCACCATTTTTTCAGCACCAAACTATTGCGGAGAAATGGAAAATTTGGGGGCTGTGATGTTCCTATCTCCTGGACCTTCTTTTAAATTTGTATTATTTGATAAACCATAGTGAATTTGACTTGTGAATAATGTTCGTACCGGACAAACAATATTCCATACAATTTGAATTTTAACATATTACAAGAGACACAAAAAATAGAATTTAACACTTAATTAAAGGAGAATGCATATTGTAAACTTTAGGCTTGAAAATTTGTACGTTCATGCAGGTAAAAAATAAAAATTAATTCAATTTTAAAAAATTTGCTACATACTTCCGTAAATGAGAAGCTACTTTGTTTTATTAGAGAGAGAGAGAGAGAGAGAGAGAGAGAGAGAGAGAGAGAGAGAATTTTAACATAGCAAAGCTTGCCATGAAGATCTACTGTATAAACGTAACTAGTACTTACTATGGCTCAGTTTTTGACCTGAAACCTCCAGATTCAACGTCTCTACTCTTCACCACATCGTAGGAGGGTCTCTTCTTATTTTCTGTCTCTCTTGCTGGGTAATCAAGAGTCCCTGTATCATTTTTCAACCTTTTGTGCTTTTTGCTCTTTGAGTTCGGTCCCTTCGAGAAACTCGCGTTCGAATTAGGAGTTCCTGACACAAAATAAACACAATTATCCTCGATAGATATGGAGCATTTTTTTATACAAATAATATACAGGGTGAGCAAAAAGTCTGGGCACTCCCCCTAATGTAAAAATTAGATGCGTAAATATGTTGATGGGGTACCCAGACTTTTTTGCCCAACCTATACATATTTTTTGTTTAACTTCTTTTGGACTACAGGGTCGAATATGTACCATTTCCCATAAACGCACTCCTAACTTAACCCTACAAAATCTTCGGTCGTTAAGAGGTTAATAGTAGAAAATAGGAATTTAATTATAATGTAAATATATTTGTAATTTTAAGAAATTATATGCGAATACTGAATGTATAATTTTTCTCCTTATTATAATAAATATTAATTAACTGTTTAAGATCACGCCATATGTGCAAATACATTTTATATATATATAATATATATGGGATGAATTTCACAATAAAACACGTGAAATGAATGAATGCTGCAAACCCACAAGGAAAAAGAAAAACGATTCCAAGGCCTTTCGTGTATTCAAAGCTACACCTATAATTAATGTAAAGAACGACGCTTGTGTAGAAGAGCGTTCCGCACAGGGTGTTTCATAACATGTGGGACGCACGTGCAGGATGGATTCAGAACCAAAAGACAATGAAAAAAGTTTATATAAACATATGCCCGAAATCGCTTTGTTTCCGAGTTACAGCCCGTTTTGTGTTTCAGCAATTCTTTCTGTAAACTGTTTACACTATGACATGTTTCAATATCGTTGAGCGTAGAGCCATCAGTCAGTTAGAGCTGCATCGCGGTGTTTCACTGTTCGTATTCGTAACTTCTTACCGTGAATAAAGGCAGTCCAGTGAAAAAAACTTAAAAGTTTTTTGTGCTATTCAGTGATAGTGTGCATTTGAGGTGAGAATGGAGGTTTATTCTAACAGAGAAATGGCAGACATGCATCTCATGTAAAGACTTGCCGAGTGTAATGCGGTCGCAGCAAGACGTCTGCATGCGAAAAGGTTTCCGAATCGTCGTCTGCCAGATAAGAAGACCTTTCAGAGAATAGACGAGCGTCTTGGTGATACAGGATCATTCAACAAGCGAGTTTCAGATGGTTCAGCGCCAGAACTGTTGAGTTGGAGGAGCGGGTCCTGAATCGCGTGGAGGAACATCCTGGTGACAGCACCCGAAAGATAGCAGCAGCAGAGGATGTAAGATATACAACTGTGTGGAGAATTTTACGGGAACAACAGCTTTACTCATATCACATTCAGAGATTGCAAGGCCTTACTGAAGCTGATTTTACACCACGAGAGGCCTTTTGTACTTGGTTCCTTCAACAGTGTGCTCTCGATCCTCTTTTTCTATCCTCCGTGTTGTTTTCTGATGAGGCCCTTCACAAGAAATGGCGTGATCAATTTTTACAACACTCATCACTGGGCCGAAGAGTATCCGCATGCCATTATCCAGTCAAGGCATCAACAACAATTTAGTATCAATGTATAGGCAGAACTTATTGCCGACAACTTAATCGGTCTTTTGTTTTGCCTGGAAGATTAACAGAAGAATCCTATTCCAATTTTTTAAGGAATGACTAAAGCGATTTACTAGATGAAGTTCCTCTTGGTGTCCGACGTCGTACGTGATTTATGCATGACGGCGCTCCGCCTCATTTTAGTCGAGTAGCCAGAGACTATTTGGAGGACCATTTCCCTGAAAAATGGATAGGCCGTGGAGGACCCATTGCGTGGCCTGCTCGCTCCCCGGACCTGAATCAACTCGATTTTTACTTGTGGGGTCATCTGAAATCCATCGTTTACGTGACACCCATTGACAACGTTGAAATGCTTCGCCAACGTGTAGAACAAGGATGCCAGAAAATCTGAGCAATACCTGGAATGTTTGGACGCGTCAGGCAGTCTATGACGATGCGCGTTCAGGCGTGTATTCAAGCGCAAGGCGGTCATTTTGAGCACTTCCTTTAAAGGTAAGGCGGATACTTGCTGGAACACAAGGCATAATCGGGCATATATTTATATAAACGTTTTTCATTGTTTTCAGGTCCGGAATCCATCCTGAAAGTGCGTCCCACATGTTATGAAATACTCTGTTGTGCAAAAGTCTCAGACATTTGACATTTTTCCACTGTGTTGCATAAGGAAACAAACTGTATTCAACTCGAATACAAATACATCTTTAATGAAATGAAAATCAAATTGAAATAACCATATTTCTACATAGTCCTGTAGCACAGACCCTGATTTTACTGGAACCCTGCATTGTTTGTTGTAAAGCAAATTTTTACATATTTTGAAAGCGTATACCACCCCATTCAAGAATCCATCGGGTGTACACCTGACCCCCGCTTGGCTTTTTTCAATATGGCCACCATTTTCCAAGATGGCCGGCGAAACTGAAAAATCCCATATCCTGGTCAATACTTGATGGATTTTGATAATGTTGGTGTCATTTCTAAGGGTTTTTAGGGTAATGAGTCGATCTGGAGGGGTTGCAGATACTTTGGGAGTCGTTTTGACCCACATTCGTCAATACTCAGGGTCACTGGAGGTCAAACGCCCCCCGAAATAAGGAATATCCCATATCCCGGGCAGTCGTGGAGATATTTTGGTGATCTTACTGTCGTTTTTATGGTTTTGGGCGAGACTGAGTAGTTCTATAGGGTTTAAAATGAAATCAGGGATTATTTTCCCCATGATAAGATGACTTCCAATATGTCTAATTATTCCTCTTATTTTTTTCAGGTTGTTGAGATTATTGGCCTCTTCTTCGTTCGATCTATGACGTGGTTACCTGAAGAAGTTTTAGATGCATTTATGAGAGGAGAGGGTTCTATGCATCACATGGATGGACTCTGGAATGGGGTGCCAACCGACCAGTTCCTGGAGAGTACCTGGATGCGTCGTGGGAAGGGCCCTAGTGGTGTCATTGGTAACACCCAAAATCCACAAGTGATGGCCACGTGGGTATACAGCCTCAATGCTCGTGTGAGTCTGACTGCTGACCTACTAGATATGAGTGAGCACCTAGAGACATTCCATCTGTACCACAAAGAGGAGGCAGGAGGTCGCATCAAACATGATGGAGAAGATCGTCAATCACTTCATGATTCCCTTTCTAAGTGCATGGACCCAATGGATCCATAGTCACATCCAGGAGGCAACTTATACAATATTCAGACAGGGCAGCTTGCATCTCCAGATGCCAATGCCGATAGAGCTGTTATTATTGGAAAGACGCGCAACTGGCACAGTACAAGTCATCATGGCAACAAGGCTTTTATGGCACCATTTCCAAACATGTTATTACCTTTGCAATTAAATTGAAACATATCAAGGTGGGTGCCCACTTGGTTATGGACCAAGAAGCGATTTATGCACGCGTCATCGGTTTGCTGATGAGCGAACGCGAACTTGACTTGACCCACGTATTCTCAACAGAGCTTGCGGCATACCCACCCGCACTGTTCCAACCAGATGGCTTAATGAGAACTGCAGCTAAGTCCGCATTGAAGCAGAACTTGGGAGTGGAAACATCCTCTCGAACATGGGGTCGACCAACAGTTATCATAGATGTGTCAGCTGTTTTGTGGACAGTCGACTGGCCTGCTAGTGGCACAGTTGCTACATTTGTCCAAACCTTCAAAGTATGGCTACCGAAACATCTTTCTCATGCATCTGTAGTACTAGCTTTTGATCGCCACTATGATTTCTCTCCGAAATCAAGCACTCGGGCAATGAGAAGCAAGAGCAGCAGATTTCACAAGCTGGACCTCAACACCCCATTGCCTACAAGAGACGCTGTTCTCACGTGCACCGCGAACAAGGAGCAACTAAACAGGCTGCTCTGTGAGCAAATCCTTGCTGACAGTGCGTATCTCGCAACTGTAACCTAAGACCATGAGCTAGTGCTTGCAGGATGGCAGAACATACCGACTTCCATTGTGCGAGGCAGGAGTCGAGCAGCATTGGAGCTCTCATCATTTCATGAAGAGGCTGATGTGATAATAACACAACACGCTATCGCACAAGCTGAGAAAGATTCTGATGCCCGCATCTCCATCATTTGTGATGACACAGACGTGTTTGCCATGCTGACTCACCTCTATGTATTTAAGAAACTAGGCTGTCCCATGATTATGGAGTCTCCAGTGCGTGGCAGAAAATCAGTGGACATCCGAGCAACTGTAACCCAGCACAAAGACATCATCCCACAAATCCTCAAACTACACGCTTTGAGTGGTTGTGACACAGTTGCAGCAATACATGGCATCGGCAAAGCCACTGCCATTGCCACAGCCAAGAAGGGTCTGAAGCTAGACAAGCTGGGGTCCCTTGATGCATGCTTTCACCATATCGAGAAAGAGGGAACAGCATTCATTGTTGCATGCTATGTGGATAAGAAATCCTCATCTCTTACTGAGTGTCGTCAGCGAGTATGGGCTCAGAAGACAGGGAAGTCGGGAGCTGCTGCACCCAAACTATGTTCTCTACCACCAACAACTGAAGCTTTCCATCAAAATGTGCTCAGAGCCCACTACACTGTGGCGAACTGGCTCGATGCACTAAAGTGTGACCCATCACCACTTGATCCTGCATTATGGGTGGGAGAGAGACGAAACAAACAGAGTTCTCATCCCAAAAACAGTTGGTGAAGGAGTGTACTTAGCACCAGATGAAGTTCTGAAGCTAATCAGTGTGGGTATGAATCACAATCAGCATGCAGGGGGAGTCGCTGCGGCTGCATGAGACGCAGAATCCCTTGCACAATGTTCTGTGCATGTGGCAGCGGCTTGGATTACAACAATCCATTGACCCAAAACGCAAACGAAGAGCAGACTGATGATCCTGACGATCCTGACACAACCATGTCTTTTGATATTTTCCCCCAATAAATGCTACCTAATGTGAATAACTGCATCAAAGTTGTCAATGCCAATCCCCCAGCCAGGTGTGAGCTTTGTTTTGCTTACGAGGTCATATCTTGTAGCTTTGCAACCTTCCATAGAATGCATGTGCCCTGCACTTCAGCATAAATTGTGGTTTATATCCGAATATCCATATCCATATAATGTGGGTTATGTCATTTAAAACGACAGTAAGATCACCAAAATATTTCCACGACTACCCGGGATATGGGATATTCCTTATTTCGGGGGCCGTTTGACCTCCAATGACCTTGAGTATTGACGAATGTGGGTTAAAACGACTCCCAAAGTATCTGCAACCCCTCCAGATCGACTCATCATCCTAAAAAAAACCTAGAAATGACACCAAGATCATCAAAATCCATCAAGTATTGACCAGGATATGGGATTTTTCAGTTTCGCCGGCCATCTTGGAAAATGGCGGCCATATTGAAAAAGCCAAGCGGGGGTCAGGTGTACACCCGATGGATTTTTGAATGGGGTGGTATAAGCTTTAAAAATATGTCAAGATTTGCTTTATAACAAACAATGCAGGGTTCCCACCCCGTGCAACCGGACTAACAGAATATACCTTTATATAAACTATATAACAACCTTTAATTCACATTGATCAGAATCTTCAAAACAATGTGATCACAACAATTCAAAGCAAACTGTACATAAGCAGCTAATATTAAATATTATAGTTACTAATCCCTCATATTTAATATTCAAATATGATTGATGAAACATTGTAATGGTTTCATTGTTACTAAAATCATGTTTTTCCTCTCTACAGATCCACTAACTTTCATGTTACTTTTTTTACTACAAAATAAAGATCTAACAGGATCAACTGTTTCGTTTAAACAAAATGGCTAAAATTTCGGTTGAATACCGCCATAGAATTGTGTTTCTGTATAAAGAAGGAGAAACATTGAGTGAAATAGCTCGCATTACTCAATTTTCAAGGTGTGACATCCGAAGCATTATCAACAAGTACAGAGAAACATCTTTAATTAACAAACCCAGGACTGGAAAAGCCGAAAAGTTGTCTAACAAGGATGAGCAATACCTGAAGATATTATCTTTAAGGAATAGAAAGAAGACAAGGGTTGAATTGGGAACAGAACTGGCAGAAGGCTCGGGTGTCGTTGTCCATCTATCAACAGTACGAAGGTCACTTTTGAAATCAGAATTAAAAGGATGTGTTGCAGTAAGAAAACCTCTACTGAGAAAGGAAAACAAAGCTAAAAGGCTAAAATACTCGCAAGAACACACAAATTGGTACTATGGAACAATGGTCAAAGGTGCTTCGAACGGACGAGTCAAAGTTTCAGTAATCTGAAACAGTATGTGGGTGGACGACGAACACCGAAATTATAAAGAGCCTTGTTTGAAGCCAACAGTTAAATATAGAAGAGGTTCAATTCAAGTTTCGGAGTGCATCTCCTCAAGTGGTGTTGGAAAATTGCTGAAAATTGATGGTATATTGAATGCTGCCAGGTACAAACAGATTTTGATCCATCATGCTATCTTTAGTGGTGCAAGGCTTATTGGTTCAAACTTTATTTTACAGCAAGATAATGATCCAAAGTACACAGCTGGGATAATTAAACGTATTTGCGAACGAAATAGGAAGCTGGAGTCCTTCAACCTATGGTATGCCCCCTCAAAACCCAGATCTCACTCTCACTGAAGATGTATGGGATTATTTGATTAAAAAAGAAAGTAAAAAAAAATCCCAACAACTTAGATGATCTGTGGAAGATCTTGGAAGAGCCGTTGAACACCATATCACGAGAATTTATTACAAAATTATTTGAAAGTGTCCCTAGAAGAATTTCAGTGGTTTTAAAGGAAAAGGTTGGACGCACTCGCTATTAGTTTATATCAAGGTATATTCTGTATAAGTAGGGTTACTTGAATTTGATTTTCATTTAATTAAGGGTGTATTTGAATTGAATACAAAGTTTTAGTTTCCTTATGAATCCGTGGAGAAACGTAAAATGTCTAAGACTTTTGTACAACACTAATATATATATATATATATATATATATATATATATATATATATATGAGTACATGCAAAATTTATCCCTGCCCAGAGTTCGACAGTTATGCGTTTATATTCCCATCTAATTGTACCATCATGTTTGCAAGACAGATTTGAATTAAATGCCATCCATTGGCTGGAGTGTAGGGGGTTCACAAGTCACAACGTAAAACACTTCTGGGCTCGAAAGTGTTATGCGTGATGAAATGTCACAAAGTTGTTGTTAACTTCCATTCTGTCGTAGCATATTGGTCAGTGCCCACGTCTCCGACTCAGAGGGACCGGATTCGAATTGTGTGAGGAATAAATTATATAATTTTGTGTATATATACGCATGGCTTACGTCAATTCAGTGAGAGTGAAATAAAGTCGAATTCGACTTAGTTCTGTTCGACTTAATTCCAGTCTGGCCACTCCGTCCGACCTTATAAATTCATCTTAACTCCAATTAATTTCATCTATTCCAGTTCGACCTTATTCCTAACTTAACTTCACCTAACCTAACCCAATAGTACCCTAACCGGGTATTAAATCTAATTCAGTGTGAATATATTCGACCCAACTCCAATACTTTCGATTTCAATTCCAGTCTGGCCGATTGGACTTGCTTCCAGTTCGACCTTATTTTCGGGGTTCGACATTATTCCATTCGACTTCATTCCCTTTGACCTACTAGAGAGTTCCCCTTCATGACTTCCATTAACGTGTTATTACAACAAACGCAAACAGAAGATATGAAGAGGGTTATCGGTAATGGAGAAAAGCGGTAAAGGTGCCAACACAAAGAGTTGGACATAGGCCATGTAAATCCATGTTTAATCCTCTATTTTAGGGTATACTATAAAAAAAAATCTTGTGACTTTGGCAAACAGTTGTCATTCAACGTTACAGAAAGCCCTAGACATTATTGTACAAACCTTCAGGGTTAATGTTAACATTACTATCGTCGGTTTTGTTATTGTTGTTGTTGTTGTTATTGTTCGGGGGTGTTGGGGGTGGAGGGGGGTTCCCTGTTGAAGTTCCATGCGAAGATCCTGGAAGGTTCCCGTCCAAGGAATCTCTCTCTAAATGGTCTGGAATCCCTGAAAAGAAAAACCATTACTTTGTTTTTAATATTTATAATTATTATTTTTAAAAATTATAACCACAATTTTATATATATATATATATATATATATATATATATATATATATATATATATATATATATATATATACATACTGTATATGCAAAGCTGGGCACAAACCGTTAATCCGTTAATCGTTAATTAACGAAGTTAACTTTTTCGTTAACGATTTAACTTTTAAGTTAACTTTGAAAATCATTATCGGACTAATTAACTTCCGTTACATTTAACTTCCGTTAACTCAAGTCCGTTAACCCAAAAAATTCATAAATAAACGTTTAAAAGTTTCTATTATTTTAAGTGCTGAGCAGGTGCGCAATTAATCCGCCACTGTTAATAGTGATGAACGAATTTCCATTTCCGCAGTGCAAAATCAGGCGATATATTTGTTTCCGTCGCCACAATTTGTGTCTTACCAAATATGGTAGTTATTTATGGCATTGGTTTGAGCAAAACATGGTCGACTGTAAAATCAGGCGGAAAGATTTGCCATTTGAGTTGAATGTTTCAACTTCTTTCAAGAAATATCACGAGCATTTTAAGGCACTTTCAATAATATATATGTAACAATTACAACAAATAACTACATTCGTTTCATTTGCAGTCTGTCTCTTGCGCAACATGTTTGTGCTAGTGAATATTTAAAAATAATCGTTGTCAAGTAAGTCATGTATATTATAATATGTCTGTGAGTACCTTATTGGTAGTCTCCTTGATACATTTCAAGAACCATAAAACTGATCAGGTAAGATTTCAATTCTCATGTCACTTTGATGACATAAATTAAGTCAATTGATGTCTTACAATGGGAGCGTTTTCACCTTAACCCTTTATGTCCTGGCGGTACTTCTAGGTACCACATCTTTAAAATCTCCATAATTATTTTTCTACCCGGTTGATCCTGCCGGTACTTTCAAGTCCCAATGTGAATTAGTTTCTTTATGAGATAATAGATGGCGTTGAGAAGTAAATGTGAGCGTGTGGCGCCAGAGGCTGTTTACTCTTTAGTATCTCTGCTGTGAAGACCGAAGAAATGGAGAACGAGAAGAAGAGGGAAAATTATATATATATATTGTGTTTTTTCATTTTTTTTATAATAAAAGTTAACGTTAACGGTTTATCGGTAACTTCCGTTACATGTTTAACGAATTAACGGATTAACGGTTAACGAAGTTAACTTTTTGGTTAACGGATTAGCGGTTAACAAAGTTAACTTTTTGGTTAACGGTGCCCACCACTGTGTATATGCGTGTGTAATATGTATGTATGTTTGTATGTATACAAGTGCTATAATCACTGTTACATGTGTTCATACAATTTTAAATATGTTTATGCTTCTGATTTTAATGCGGATAAACTAACATTTATGTAGCGATTGTCATGCGTAAAAATGTTTCAGAGTGAATTAAAATTATCAAAAACACGTTGCTAACCTTCAAATTTGAGGAAAAAGAGTCATTATAACAAAACTATGTTACTGTTACCGTTTTATTTACAGTTGTGGTAATTGTCAAGTTAAAAATATAAACAATAGTAACAGGAGATTATACAGTAAATACACACTTTTGCTGTTTTGGAGTGTCTTCGTAACAGAATATTTTGTTATGGTAAATACAATCACTTGGTAGAAAACTGATCAGGTAAGTCTTGATAGCATCCCAGTTCACTGGGATTAGCCTGTATTAGCCTGTGTTAGATTATGGGCTACTGTAGGATTCCTGAAATGCTTGATTAGACATCCTTCTTTACCGTTTGCTGCCATTCGATATTAATGGATTAAACTATGACCCTTTTAAGACCGGAGCGGATCTCCAAAATGACATATGTCTGTTCGCCAATTCCCAGCCCGTGTTAATGTTTATTTTGAGCGGCAGCTGTAAGCAGAGGTTTCGGCAAGTCACAAGTTCAGTATGGTTCAAGTTATACAGTTAACGATTGACTATAGCAAACTGACATTATTTGCGATGTATGCAATCCTTGCGCGTGAATGGAATTTGGGTGGAAGTTATAATGGCTGCTTGTATTCGATCTGTAACCACTGATGGCCGCCAGGTCGACGCTTAACTTCTCTTTCATGTGCATGGCGAAAATATGTGGCCATGTAATTACGGAAGTGTCGCCATTTGCGAGCCAAAACATTAGATCCAGTTGCCTCTCATTTTCAGCACAACATTATTGTACAAGCACGAGCAAGCAACGATGTATTATCAACATTAACTGTACATAGGAAACATCGTTTTTCGTTGTTATTTACAAATTCCTGAGGCGTATGACACGTTTTGTTTGTAACTTAAATAAATGCCTTGAACGTAAACTTCGATGGTGCAGTAATTTCTCCAAATGTTCCGTTCTATATTTTAACAGGCAAACTCCGCACAGTTGAAACTCAACAGGAAGAGGATAATTATTAAACATTCTTTGCTTACTACTGATTACTACTTTAACTTGACTAATGATGTCTCAGTGTCCAGTTAAATTGCATTTCACTGATGGAAAGTAAAATTCTGTATATCTGTAATTTAATTTCAGGAATGATAATCTGTACGATAATTTGCACGATAATTTGCTTGATAAGTGTCTATGACAACATTCCTAAATCGGACTTAGACACATTCGGTGGACGAAAAATTTAATTGACTCTAATAACTTAATTCGCCCTAATCTCGTGTAACGTAACGTAACCTACACTACCGGAATAATAAGTCGTGATATTTATGTTAAAACTAACGAAAATATCATGACTTAACCTAACCAATTGTCAAGGGTGTACAGTTGACCTAACCGGGCGTACAGTTGACCTAACCGGGCATTCAGTTGACCGGGGGCAACTCACAAGTAGATAGACCACAGCACTGTATTATCACATGCTCAAACTACAACAATAATATTCAGACTAAACTAGGTCTAAGCAGGCAACAAATAAACATCAACAACAACAACAAAAATTACTGTTTACGCGAGTTCGTATGGAGAAAAAGGTATAAAAATGAAGATTTATTTATTAAAAAATATTGTCTTTTGAAATCTTATACGCAGAGCGCTGTTTTACAGAGCGCTGTTTTACAGAGCGCTGTTTTACAGAGCGCTGTTTTACAGAGCGCTGTTTTACAGAGCGCTGTTTTACAGAGCGCTGTTTTACAGAGCGCCGTTTTCAGAAATGCTGGAGAAAAAGGAATAAGTGCCATGTGACCCATTGCTCAAATTGCTGTACAGGTCCGTAGCTCAGTAACACCGTTTTCCCTATAAACAAATTGAGGACACTGGGTCGAGGGTTCGAATCCCGATGATGCTGGTAATAATAACAACACGTCAACTTAACTTAATATCTAACCCCCAAAAGACCAATCGGTAGAATGTCTTGTCGACGAAATGTCGCACATCCACCAACTGTACTGTAATTTGCAGTTTAAACAGAGCATTAAAAACAGTGTGTGGATCTTTTATTTGGTTCCCAATTAACTGAGATACATATTAAATGTAATATAATTAATTTAAAATGACACACACACACACACACACACACACACCACACATATATATATATATATATATATATATATATATACAACTGCAAAGAACACGCAGTATAAATAACGTAAAGAACTTTATTTATACTGCGTGTTCTTTGCAGTTGAATGTATATAATGTTACGGCATGCGGGAGGTGCCCCCTTGGGACATTGGTTTTGCGAGTATGTAGAAGAATTACGGCATTTGGAAGAGTGAGGCCCATGGTGTAATGGTATCGCATCTGACCGGCAATCGGAAGATCCCGGGTTCGATTCTCGGGTGGTTACCTCATTTTTTCATTTGTTTCGTTCTCTCTCTCTCGTCTTGCGCGGAATATCTCCTATACAAGCGTCGTTCTTTACGATATATATATATATATATATATATTATTCATCGATGCATTCACAGTTTACATGGAAATATGAAAAGTTAAAACACCTTTTCACATTCCGCCCATACTTCCATTTCAGGGTACAAGCAGCTCACAGCAGCACTGCCAAGCAAATAGTGGTCAAAGTACTGAAGAGGCTTTCGTACGTGGTTCATCACCACTAAAAGCAACAATGTTCTGTGTTTGTCTAGACCAGGGTGGGGAACCTGCCGCCCGTGGGCATAATGCGTATATAAATTATTGAAATTTAATTGCCCGCGGATAATTTAATTATTATTTAAAGTATTTACATGTTGATTATGTCCAAAACTATTTCTAAAGATGTAATTTGCTCGATAGAGAATATTTTAGTTGAAATTTGCCCGCCACACAATAAAGGTTCCCCACCAGCGCTCTAGACAAGTTTGTTTTTCCTCCCTAAGCCAGCACAAATTTATCTGTATCAATCAGAATCATACTCGTACTACCTCAGGCTTACTCTAGACAAACTGGACCATAAACCACAAGTATCCGCAATCGCAAACCGTCCGTATACGGACCTGTATTTAGTTTAGAGTATTATTTTTTATAGAGTATCTGTAGACTCACCACGAGAAAAACTGTATTTGTAAACTGAAATGGAATAGAATTTAAAGAAGACTGCGTCTCAGTAGTAAGTAATTTTAATAATACAGGGTGTCCACAATGTCTTGTCACCCCAGTTAAATACTAACTGATTTTTGTTTTTCTTTCAAACCTATTTGAAATGTGTGATAGAAACAAATACGATTGAACAACGCATATTGGCTAGTACCAGGGTTCATGATCGACCACGTAATGGCCAAACCATCGAAAATATTTGCGCAGACTTCCACGACCGATTCAATCGTGCTGTTGGTACGATTGAATCAGTCCTAGAAGTCTGCACAACAAAAATATTTTCAATGGTTTTTCATTACGTGGTCGATCATAGACCCGGGTACTAGCCAATACATTGTGGACACCCTGTAGGTTAACTAAAAGTTTAAATGAATACGACCTAGCCTGCATAACGAGAGAAATTTAATTATTTATAAGAGACTTCCGTGATCTCTCTCGATTTTTATCAGAAGGCGTCAACCGACCAGTGAAACACAAAAATAAAATTATTTGAACAAGTTAAAAAAAAAGTGAAAACCTGCGCGCCACAACATGCGCACAACACACAACTAACCCTTCATTTTTTTAATTCCTTTCCCATTTTCTTCCTTTTGTTTGAATTTTCTTCTTTGCAAATGATGTTCGCAATTGCATTTACTTTCCTTCCTAACGATCTTCTTCAGCGTTGATACCCGAAATTTATACATTACTGTTTAAATGCGGATAGTACTACTGGCACTGGTTCACGTCGAAAAGGTCAATTTTTTACGAGTTAAGTATTATCAATATATATATATATATTAGCAAGTAAAGTTACTGTGATTTAAAGCAATTTGCTTAAACTACGAGTATGAGCGAGTATATAAAACAGTTGATTAATTCTTTTATAAATCGAACACAGTACGAATGGCTTGAGATTAAATTTCACCATTAATGGAGTAAAAAATTACAGGTATATGTATAGGCCAGCACAGCGCTATCTTTATGATAATCCAAATAAACTTCACAAATCGGAGTATGGCACCGATAAAAACCTAATTATTGATTACTAATTAATAAAATGAGTTCTTGTAATATTCGCAAGATTCGCTGATCCACAAAACCAAAAGTGAATTAATTCATTTCATTGCCTCGAATAATTCAGGAAATTGTATATTTACTCGTATACAATTAGAGTAATCCCACGAAATAATGTATATCACAAGTGAACCACCAAAGCTGCAAACCCACGCAAGCATTCAGCAACCTCACAGTATGGAGGTGTTTGGAATACTGGTCACTGAGCCAACGGTGCCATTTTATGATGCCATCTGTTTCTATAGGAATTTCCGCCTTTTTGCTTGTAAAAATTCCTGTGTTAAAAAAAAATTTACTAATTATAAAGTAACGTTATTTGGTGATTGTATTTATAGCATTTAAGAACTCTCTCTCTCTCTCTCTCTCTCTCTCTCTCAATTTTCATTACTTAGATCGTTATCTGGAGGTGAGTTTAAATCTGCAACGAAAACTATGATTTCAGTTTGATGTCTTAAATAAGCTTTAGTGCCAAGATATCCACAAATTACGACCATTATATATATACAGGGTGTCCAGGCTTAAATAGCAATAAAGTAAAAAATTATAAATGTTTTTTATTGCCATTTATTGACACCCTGTATATATATTAGTGGTGCACCGATTAATCTGTATCGGCATGCCGATATTAGGAAAATACCTTGCATGGCCGATTAATCGCCAAAATGCCGATTAATCGGCCATGCCGATACCGATTAATCGGTGCACCACTATATATATATATATATAATAACGTAGAAATAGAGCTGTAGTTTTTACTGTTCACTATATAGTTAAATTTGCCATTTGCGATATAAAAATAAAATTGAATGTTATGTTATTGTTCACCTAACCGGTTGTAAACTACGACTGATTTCTTTCCGACGCCATTTTCCAAAAAAATAGATTTTAAAATTTGTAATTAAAAAAAATGCAGTACAATAAAATATTTATATAGAATTTATTTACTCCCTCCTCATCTTGCGCGGAATGTTCTCCTATACAAGCGTCGTTCTTTACGTTAATTATACTGCGTGTTCTTTGCAGTTGAAATATATATATATATATATATTGTTTGTTGTACTCCAACAATATTTTCTTATTATAAAGCAGTTCAGTATTAAAACGGGATTGTAGCGCCATCTGTTTCCCGACTACGCAACTATGATGACTCCAAGGAATTCTTGTGTGAACGACAAACCATAATTACTTTATACATCGTGTAGATACCGTGCGCACTTGATCTGCGCATGTGATCACCATTCCATATTTCTACTGGAATTTTCTTGGTGTGGGGGAATCGGAGATTCATCAGATTGAAGGGGTACGAAGGATTAATTCTCATTCTCAACCGCGGTCCTCAAGTGGGAATGGTCGAAGTGGGAATTTCAAATTTGGGAAAAGGTTACTGATTTGGAAAATAGTTAAAAGGGATCGTGACTCAATTGCGGGTTCAGAGGAGTATTTTCTATGGGAAAAATTTAACTTAAATGGGAAATCGTATACAGTGGTAATGAGGATGGATTTATTTGAGAATTGTTTCCTTTGAGATTCCCACGCTTGGGCGAGGAGTGGAATTCGAATGAAGAGTACAGAGGCAAGGTTCGGGACACGAAAAAATCGTTTCAGTGTTGCGGTTGACTGTTTAACGTCGGAGATGATGTAGATCGTGTTCAGAACTACTGCTGAACGTGGGATCACTGCCGGTGTTGGTGCGTGTGTGTCGGGGAGGAGGGGTAGAAGAGGTAGACGGGTTGAAATGAATTAATATGATAATGTTGTTTAATTATATCGAGTTAGTTCGCATGTCTCTTCAAGAAAATAAACGTTTTCAACCAAAGAGATTTAGACTATAAACATCCCGTGCAGCGAGAGAGAGAGAGAGAGAGAGAGAGAGAGAGAGAGAGAGAGAGAGAGAGAGCGAGAGAGAGAGAGATTTTATATATATATATATATATATACAGGGCGTCCCAAAAAAATGTATACACACTTTAACAGCTGATAGCTCAATTGATGTTTCTTTCTTTCCAAGTTAAACCCATTAGAATTAATAATGGCAGTCAGACTAAGCTTTGAACAAAGGAAATTCATTCTAAAATGCTACTGGAAGTGTGAAAACTCAGTTGAAGTGCAAAGACAGTTTAGGAGGGAGTTTCAAACAGATCCACCAACGCGACTTACCATCACTCGAATTAGAGATAAGTTTGAAGCCGATGGAACTGTTCAGAATGTCCACAAGAAGCGTTCCGGAAGACCACGGACATCGACAAGCCCCACAAAGCAAGAAAGAGTACTGGAAACGTATCACCAAAGTCCAAGAAAATCTGTGCGGCAAGCGAGTCGTGAGGTAGGAATTTCAGAATCGTCTGTCCAACGCATTTTGAAGCGCTGTCAATGGAAAAGTTACATTCCAAGATTAGTCCATGCTATTAATGAAGATGATCCGGACCGAAGAGTGGAGTATTGCGAGTGGTACTTGGCACGATGTGGATGTGGATTGGACGAAGGGGTTTCGTAGAATACCCTCCGCGTTCACCAGACCTCACACCACTAGACTTTTTTTTATGGGATACTTAAAAGACAAAGTCTACGCTATAAAACCTGCAACAGTCGCTGAATTGAGAGCAGCCATTGAACGAGAATGCACACAAATACCAAACGAAATGTTTCGTGATGTTTGCGATTCCATTGCTTCGCGTTATCAGCAGTGCCTGGACCAGAACGGACGTCAGTTTGAAAACAGGCGTTGACAAACAATTAAATAATGTCTGTAGATTCTATTACATTTTGAAAATGAAATGTATTTTAATAAACACTGCCTTTATAAGTATTTAAAGTGTGTATACATTTTTTTGGGACGCCCTGTATATGTGTGTGTTTCATAAAATGTGGGACGCACTTTCAGGATGGATTCAGGACCTGAATACAATGAAAAAGTTTATATAAACATATGCCCGAACTCGCTTTCTTTCCGAGTTACAGCCCGTTATGTGTTCCAGCAAGTATCCGTCTTACCTTTAAAGGAAGTGCTCAAAATGACCGCCTTGCGCTTCAATACACGCCTGAACACGCCTCGTCATAGACTGCCTGACGCGTTCAAACATTCCAGGTATTGCTCGGATTTTGTGGCATCCTTGTTCTACATGTTGGCGAAGCATTTCAACGTTGTCAATGGGTGTAAAGTAAACGATGGATTTCAGATGACCCCACAAGTAAAAATCGAGTTGATTCAGGTCCGGGGAGCGAGCAGGCCACGCAATGGGTCCTCCACGGCCTATCCATTTATCAGGGAAATAGTCATCCAAATAGTCTCTGGCTACTCGTCTAAATGAGGCGGAGCGCCGTCATGCATAAATCACGTACGACGTCGGACACCAAGAGGAACTTCATCTAGTAAATCGCTTAACTCATTCCTTAAAAAAATGGAATAGGATTCTCCTGTTAATCTTCAAGGAAAAACAAAAGGACCGATTAAGTTTTCGGCAATAAGTCCTGCCTCTACATCGATACTAAATTGTTTTTGGTGCCTTGACTGGATGATGGCATGCGGATTCTCTTCGGCCCAGTGATGAGTGTTGTGAAAATTGATCACGCCATTTCTTGTGAAGGCAGCCTCATCAGAAAACAACACGGACGATAGAAAAAGAGGATCGCGAGCACCCTGTTGAAGGAACCAAGTACAAAAAGCCTCTCGTGGTGGGAAATCAGCTTCAGTAAGGCCTTGTACTCTCTGAATGTGATATGGGTAAGCTGATGTTCCCGTAAAAATTCTCCACAGTTGTGTATCTTACACCCCTCTGCTGCTATCCTTCGGTGGTGCTGTCACCAGGATGTTCCTCCACGCGATTCAGGACCAGCTCCTCCAACTCAACAGTTCTGGCGCTGATTGTCTACCACATCTGAAATTCGCTTGTTGAATGATCCTGTATCACCAAGCCGCTCGTCTATTCTCTGAAAGGTCTTCTTATCTGGCAGACCGGCGATTCGGAAACCTTTTCGCATGCAGACGTCTTGCTGCGGCCGTTATTACACTCGGCGAGTCTATACACAAGATGTCTGCCATTTCTCTGTTGAATAAGTCTCCATTCTCACTTCAATGCCATTATCACTGAATAGCACAAAAAGAATTGCTGGAACACAAACCCCGGCTGTAACTCGGAAATAAAGCGATTTCGGGCATATGTTTATATAAACTTTTTTAATTGTTTTCAGGTCCTGAATCCATCCTGAAAGTGCGTCCCACATTTATGAAACACTCTGTGTGTGTGTGTGTGTGTGTGTGTGTGTGTGTGTGTGTGTGTGTATATATATATATATATATATATATAGATATATATATATATATATATAAGTTATATATATAATGTTATATGTTTCAGACCACAAAGACTCTAGGATCCACTCATGGCTGGTCTACCTAACTGCGTTCGTAATTGTGTATTACGCATGTCCTCCGTGGTGGCGGAGGGCACCTACAATTTTACGTGAGTTCCGAACCACAAGAACATAAGAACATGTGAAATTTTTATAGTGGGTACAGTAGAGGCCACTTCGGCCCATCGAGGTGGCTCCACTATGTAAAAACTGCCTGTACATCGGCAACAACCAATTTTTACAAAACCAAACAATTATCAATTTAAAACTAATTAATTATCAATTAAAACTAAAGATAGAATCTCTCGATCCAGAGGATCAAGTCATAACAGACTACTCTCCACAAACATGTCACACTCTACATCCATTCACAACCGACACGCAAATATATCAGATCCAAAGAATCCAGTCAATTTCATTACGGTATCCACCACCACCAACACCCCGCCAACCAAAAATAAGTCACGGTCCACATCAATTGCGGACCAAGTCAAAATTTACAACCATATACATTTCCATATATACACTTAGGAGGAAAAGTGTAGGTGTGGCTGTAAGACTGTACAATAATGTAGAATGTGTGTGTGCACCCATTTTGTGTCTCCCATTTAAAGGTGTTTGTGGGCAAATGAAGATCATGAGTTTTCAATACCTCACAGTACTATGGGGGGCACCGCTCGGCAGAGGAATCTCTTTAAATGGGGTATGTAAGGACAGAGAGTATCCCCTAACTCAAGATGCTGCCTCCCTATATCCCACAACACTTGTGTTGAGCTGTGGGATTTATCACCACAAGCCTTAATTTTACTATCTTAAACTATACCCAATCTATCAACATATGCGTCTCTGATCGATTTTTAAACATGTTTATTGACGTGCTACTAATTACTTCTACCAGCAAACTATTCCAGCTATTTACTATTCTATGCGTAAAAAAAGTTTTTGGCAACTGTTGTCTCGAACCTTCTACTTGTCAACTTACACCCGTTATTTCTAGTCCTATTATATTGAGATATTTCGAAAAAGCTATCTCTATCTACGTTATCGAACCCATTCATAATTTTGAACACCTGGATTAGATCATCCCTTAGCCTCCGAGTCTCGAGTGTAGTCAACTTTAACTCCTTAAGGCTATCCTCGTACGACTTTGACCTAAGCGACGGAATCATCTTAGTTGCTCGTCTTTGAACTCTTTCGATTTTGTCTATATCTTTGCGCATATGCGGATTCAAATTGGACCGCGTACTCCAAATGGGGTCTAACTAATGATTTATAAAGAGGAACTATAATATCGCGCGATTTGTACTCAAAATTCCGAGCTAAAAACCTAACACTTTGTTCGCCTTACTGACCGCTGCTGTACTTTGTTTCGCTACTTTTAAATCACCAGTGACTATAACTCCTAAATCTTTTTCCTGCTCTACGCTTGTTAACTCTTTCCCTGACATACTATACGCAAAATTACCGTTACGTGAACCTATATGCAAAATTTTGCACTTATCGACGTTAAATCTCATTTGCCATGTGACTGACCAATCAACGATTTTATCCAGATCTTCCTGGATTTTACCTCTATCTTCGTCATTAATCGCCCTACCCACCAGTTTCGTGTCATCCGCAAACTTTGAAATTATACTGACTAGGCCGACATCTAATCGTTAATATATATAAGAAAAAGCAAGGGGTCCAATACAGAACCCTGAGGAACGCCACTCGCTACATTAGCCCAACACGACTCCGCTCCATCAACGACCACCCTCTGTTTCCTACCTCGCAATCACTCTTCTAGCCAATTTATTACTACACCCCTGGTTCCATGAGCCTTAGTTTTTTCAATGAGTCTTTTGTGCGGCACGGTGTCAAACGCTTTTTGAAAATCTAAATACACTACATCAACCGCCCGATGTCTATCGTAAACGTCAACCACGCTTTGGAAAATTCTAAAAGATTAGTTACGCAAGATTTGTTTCGCCTAAAACCGTGCTCCATGTTTCTAACTAGTTTTGCAATTCTAAGTGTTTGACTATACTATCCCTAATTATTGATTCCAGTAGCTTACCTACAACAGACGTTAAAACTGATTGGCCTATAATTTCCCGCCGCACCTTTATCGCCTTTCTTAAAGATAGGTGTTACGTTTGCTAACTTGAAATTATCTGGTACGCACCCCTCAGAAATAGACGCATTAAAAATCTTTGTTAGCGGCACAACAATGCTATCTTTTAATTCTTTTAGTTGTATGGGATATATGGAATCCGGCCCCGGTGATTTACGCGTTTTCATTTTATCAATATAGCGCATTACTTCCCCTTCACTAACCACAATATTATCCAAATATTACCATTATCAAAAGGTATTATGTCTACGACCGTAGGGATATTCGTTACATCTTCTATAGTAAAAACTGACGTAAAAAATTCGTTTAGCAAGGTAGCCATTTCCTTGTTTTCATAAACTAGATCTCCGTTTACATTTTTCAACGGCCCCAAGACACTCGATATATATATATATATATATATATATATATATATATATATATATATATATTATAAAGATACAAAGATGACATTATTTAGAGAAACGAAGCTGAAATGTGATTTATGAGTAATAAAATACAAAAAAAATAACTTTCATTCAAATGTTTTGACAATTTTTCAAACTTACCAAATCGAGTCACGTAAATTTTAATGTAATATTGAGTTTTTTAAAATGTTTTGAACTCAAATTAAACTGTGAATATAATGATTCAAAGTGTTTCGTTGTCAAAGTTTCTCCAAAATATTCATAGATTGAGAAATGTTTCCGTTTTAGTGATCAGTAAACTTTTTGAAGTTGGAATATGAACCGTTTGTGGAAGAGTGTGTAATTGTGTATGTTCAGAAAAAGGAATCACCTATCGATATTGGTTCTTAAATGAATTGCACAGCTGTTTTATCATACATGGCTCTCAGGGAGCTAGTAAGTTACCGCTATTACGTGTGTGTATATATATATATATATATATATAATTATATATATATATATATATATATATATATATATATATATATATATATTTTGAAACTCATTCTCCAGTTGCGGATGAGTGTGCCCCAAGGGTCATCTGAGCATGAGCATTAGCAGGGTGAGTGGCCGGACCAATCTATCCCAGGCAATAGTAGCCGGAGTGAACCCAGAGCCTCATCACCCAGAGTCCGACACTGAAGCCACTGAACTACCTGGATATATATATATATATATATATATATATATATATATATATATATATATATATATTACTTCTTTAAATGCAGGATTTCTAGTCATTCTTTCACCAAAGACTTTAATAGAATCAGAACTTGTCACTCTAGGAAAAGCTACATAAAGCTGCTGTCCGTGTGTAAAAGCAGGTTTAGGAATAGACATACGAAACATCTGCGGTGAAATTAGTATCTCTTATCAAAGCACAGACCGAGAGCAAATGCAGCACAATTATCAAGACGCTTTGGCAATTGTAAGAAATTTGGGAAGTCGGATCTATTTATTACACTCGTAATCCAAGATGGACTGAAATCGCTGAAAGCATGAAGCTTATCAAAGACGAGAACATAGGTCAGATATTGTTGCGAGAGTTTTTCAAATGAAACTAAAGAGCTGCTTCATAATTTAACAATAAAATATACTCTGGATGCTAAGTGCGTTTTTGTATGTAGTTCATGCACCTTCAAATTTCAGCTGGCGGGACCCGCCAAAAAATGACGGGTTGAAGTTTCCCACATGCCCACACGATCCCTACACCCAGCTTCCGCCTAAACGGACCAAAAGGAAAATTTTTTCTTCCATGAACTTTTTCTCTGTCTGGCTTCGTTTAAAAGTTGCGCATGCGTCCACGCGTGCGCGAACGAAAAAATAAATGTCTTTAGGATCTCCTACAACAGAGACCTATACAATGGTTTCCGAGAAAAACGACGGACAGACAGAAGGACAGAAACTATATATATGACACACATACCGTGCATGAAACAAGGAACTCTTTTGGCAAAATTAAATCCACTATTGTCCGAATAAGTAATGGTAAATGACAAATACTAGCAAAGAGGCACCAAAATATAACTCCCCTCAACAGCATCTGCTGAGCAAATAGAACCCAGTTTTGGGATAGGGTCTAGGGTTTAAAACTTCCCATACTGCTACATACGCTCAATATACGCGAGAAACTCGTTGCATTTACGTCGGATCGAATATACGTCACAGAAAAGGGGTAACTATTTTATGTTTAGCCAAAAAACAAAACTTAAAGCTCAACCGGAAAATTTGAGCGTCCACTTTTGAAGGCACATAACAACCATTCTGAGTTGTAATATATATACAGTGGTGGGCACCGTTAACCAAAAAGTTAACTTCGTTAACCGCTAATCCGTTAACACAAAAAGTTAACTTCGTTAACCGTTAATCCATTAAACATGTAACGGAAGTTACCGATAAACCGTTAATGTTAACTTTTATTATAAAAAAAATGAAAAACACAATATATATATAATTTAATTTTCCCTCTTCTTCTCGTTCTCCATTTAGCTTGCGCAATGTTGCAAAGCGCAAGCGCAATCTTGTGTAAACACATGAGTTCAAGTTCAAATATTTCCACATAAATTAAAATAGTCATCCATAAAATTGAAAGAAAACCAAAAGAAAACGATGTAGACTTATGCCCCTTTTGTCCTGTTGGTACTTAGAAGTTGACTCAATAAATCCTTTATTATTTCACACTTAAAAATAATAAACAAGAACAACAATTGTTTGAAGCATTCTTGAACATTTCAAGAACAAGATAAAAAATAAAATAACCCTTACCTTTGTTATTTGGAACAGATATGGCACAGAATATTCGGGAAGTAATTGCACTGAAATTTCTTCGGTCTTCACAGCAGAGATACTAAAGAGTAAACAGCCTCTGGCGCCACACACTCACATTTACTTCTCAACGCCATCTATTATCTCATAAAGAAACTAATTCACATTGGGACTTGAAAGTACCGGCAGGATCAACCGTAGAAAAATAATTATGGAGATTTTAAAGATGTGGTACCTAGAAGTACCGCCAGGACATAAAGGGTTAAGGTGAAAACGCTCCCATTGTAAGACATCAATTGACTTAATTTATGTCATCAAAGTGACATGAGAATTGACATCTTACCTGATCAGTTTTATGGTTCTTGAAATGTATCAAGGAGACTACTAATAAGGTACTCACAGACATATTATAAATATACATGACTTACTTGACAACGATTATTTTTAAATATTCACTAGCACAAACATGTTGCGCAAGAGACAGACTGCAAATGAAACGAATGTAGTTATTTGTTGTAATTGTTACATATATATTATTGAAAGTGCCTTAAAATGCTCGTGATATTTCTTGAAAGAAGTTGAAACATTCAACTCAAATGGCAAATCTTTCCGCCTGATTTTACAGTCGACCATGTTTTGCTCAAACCAATGCCATAAATAACTACCATATTTGGTAAGACACAAATTGTGGCGACGGAAACAAATATATCGCCTGATTTTGCACTGCGGAAATGGAAATTCGTTCATCACTATTAACAGTGGCGGATTAATTGCGCACCTGCTCAGCACTGAAAATAATAGAAACTTTTAAACGTTTATTTATGAATTTTTTGGGTTAACGGACTTGAGTTAACGGAAGTTAAATGTAATCGAAGTTAATTAGTCCGATAATGATTTTCAAAGTTAATTTAAAAGTTAAATCGTTAACGAAAAAGTTAACTTCGTTAATTAACGATTAACGGATTAACGGTTTGTGCCCAGCTTTGTATATATATATATATATATATATATATATATATAATTTTTAGTCCTATTATTCATTGCCTGAAAATTTTAAGGTAAATATATTTAAAATCTAAAACGGTCGCGGTAAAGTTCAAAGAATGCCGCCACCTCGATGTTAAAACCTATCATTTGCGGCAGTTCTCAGCAATTGCTTTAGGGATACACTCGAGAGGAGAGTGTGAAAATTAAAATTGTTTTTTAGTATATAATAAATAAATAGCTCATAACGATATTAAAAAAATGGTCCCCCAACACACACCCATACAAGACTTTCTAATGTAATATATTCTTATGAAATCAAGCAATAAGAAGTGAAGTATGTAGCTAAATATTTTCAAAGAATCGTAAATTTTCAGCGTGGAAGTAAATAAATTGAGATTTAAGCCGGGTTTACACGGTGAGAGCTACTCGCGCGAGTAACTCTCAGGTCTGGACATGAGAGTACTCTCATGAGATAGTCTCGTGAGAGTAGCTGTTGACACGCGTTGGTCACTCGCAGTGATAGTTGACATCGAATTGACATCAAGGCAGGTTGATTCTGTGGCAACCCGAGTGTTTTGTGAAATAATTAGACGCACAAGAAAAAAAAGACGTAGAATATGGGTAATAAAATGGATTGGTAGGAGAAAAGAAACAGGTGCTTCAAATTTACTTTTACAGGAACTCCGAGGGGAAGATAAAAGAAGCTTTAATAATTTTCTACGATATAAAATTCAGTTTGACTTTTTACTAACGAATGTTACAACTGCAATTCAGAAACAGGAACACATGCATGAGAAGAGCGCTGCCTGCCAAATAAAATTGGAAATTACTTTGCGGTACATCGCAACAGGCGATTCATTTGTCAACCAATTTAAACCATGATAATTTGCTGGTATATACGTCTTCTGTCCCAGCTCCACTTTTCTTACTTCTCATAACTTTTGTTGCCTCTTGTCCGTAAGTATTTCTAATATTTCGTATTTTATTACGAAATACTTTAATGTCCACATTTTCAAGTTTCATTACTTTCAGTATTTGTTGTTCCGCACTTGTCCTAGCATCTCTATTCCTATATAGCTCCTCTGTGGTATCCCACAAACATCTATGTTTTAAATATTCTTCTAAAAATAGAATAATTTGATCTGTGTTCCACTTATCGGACATTCTGCCAAAACAATTATAACAATAAATATAAACAGTATTCCAAACACAGTCCAAAAAACCACAGTCCACGTCTGAACTCGCATGACAGTAAACTGAAAAGTTGGAAGAAACCAACTTTGTTGAGAGTGGAAAATTACTAGCGCGAGAGTAGGCGACGCTAGTAACTCTCAGCTAGCGTGGTAGTTGACATGAAGCAAATAGTGCGATAGATACTCTCATGATAGTTACTCGCGCGAGTAGCTCTCACCGTGTAAACCCGGCTTTAGAGTCAGAGGGGACATTACTCTCACGGTTGAAGTTGTGTATGTCCTCGAAAATTAATGATTTCTGTTAACTTTAACTACAAAAAATTAGAAGAATTAGAAATTAGAAATTAGAAGAATTAGAAATTATTTACATAAGTTTGTTTTCGGGTTACATTAGAAGAAAATACCGTTGGGCCTAACTTATAGAAAACGAAAGTCGGTAAAACTTTACTATCCATTCGACCCTAATTACTAACCTAACATAAACAAACCAACCTAATCTAGCTTAACTTAATCTAACCTAACCTAGCTAGTCTAACCTAATTTAACACTTTACCAAGCTGTTATGGACTCTTGTCTTTGAAAACTGTCTGGATAGTAAAGTTCTGTCACAGTCTCCAGAAAATAATGAATGATAATTACCATGATTTTTTTCCTTTGGGAAAATAACACTCGTTGTAAAGGTCCAGAATTTTTCTTCGTTTTCTTCGTCAGGAGTTACTGATTCTCCATTTTGGGGATTTGAGTCAGGTAAGATTTCCACAGTTTGGGTCTGATTATCTTTATAAAAATGTTCTTCCGAACCGACGTCGTCCAAATCAGATAAATTGGTGGATAATTTGGTGTAATCTTTTTTATGTTTTGCGATAGACGTTAACGGATTCTTTGACGGATTTTTGTATTTTTTAGACCTTCTTTCGTTATTTCTGTTAGTTTTAAGCAACGTAACGTTTGGATGCGAATTTTCAGTAGTAAAACCCAAGTTGTTTTTGTTATTTTCTTCATTGGTGGAAGGCGATCTTCATTTTTTAATTTAAAATTACTTTGAAAACTTTTAATTGCTTCAAATGAATTTTCAGTTTTTTTATTTTGAAAGTGTTTTGGAGGTATTTTGCATTCCTTTTTTCCCCTTATTCTCTCATTTGGAGACTTAAGAAACTTTGAAGGATGAGCGTTCTGAGATAATTCTCTCGTCACGAGAGCCAAAAGTCCGACTGGACTGCTGGGACCAATATTTTTGATAAATTGTTTCGGTTCCTTCGGCAAATCAGGCTGATTTGGAGAATGATCATCTCGAGACTCTTCAGTGTCCAATAATGTGTGCAAAGGCGGCGGAATACTTTCTTTAAAGTGTTTATAAGGATCTAGAGTGCGTAAACTGTCTAGCTGGGGAGGTTTGGCGGAGGTATATTTGTGTGTGGCAGTTTTCAGCAAAGGAGGAGATATTTCAGTATCGGTGGCAGGACCTTCTTTCGGAGTAAACTTACTCTCGTGAGATATAACACCGAGAGGGGGTGATTCTCCATAAACCTTTTTTAATACATGGACATTCCTTACGTAACGAGATGGTGAATCGGTTCTCGGTGTCGTTGTTCCTAACTCCTCTAGATTAGGGCTATTTTCTTTAGGTGGCCATACGTTAATAACTTCTTTAACAAACTGCCTTTGATGATTATTTTTCTTTTGAAGCGCGGGAGATTGGCTGAGCTGATGTCGTACATCTTCATGCTCGGTATTCATGAAAAAGAAATGCTTTAAACCCGGAATACTCAAACCCTTTGGTGAACTGTTTTCATTTTGTTGGTTCGACGGCAGGACGCGATTGAAGTAGTTTTCCTCTTCATTTGCACCTTCGTAAACCTTCGCTTGAAGCTTTTGACTTTTCCATGACGTCAATGATACGCGAGATGGCGAATGGTAGTTACTGTAACTTTTTTCACTCGTTGTCTTTGAAACGTCACGAATTTGTAAAGTGGAATTCTCTTCATTTATTACAGTTCCATAGTTACTGAACTTGTTTTGAGGTAATTGAAGGAGAGGGTCGTACCTAGCCAAATACAGTTGCTCTATTTCAGATTCGTTCGTGATAGACATTTTTCATTATAACATTTTGTGATCCTCACATCCTTATTTTTATGAGCTTTTTGTAAAGACCCATCACGTACCTTTTTAATTTTGAAGGACTACTTACGGTTATGTAGGCCTACTGCCGAATTAGTTCATTACTATATGTTAAAGAACACGAAAACTACATAATCCACAATAAATGTTTAAATATTTGTAATCACGAACATCTGTACTGTCAGAACCATCTCAGCTAAACAATTTTCGTAAATAACAGTTTAATTGTTAACCCTTTGAGGGTCATGGCCGTAGTAAGTTTACGGATACACACTATACTATATCGCATAACTCGACCGTCTGAGGGTTAAAAACGCCGTATCTGCGATTAATCATCTTTCACTGAATTAAAAAAAAAACCGTTGTCCTTTTACAGTACGTAATATTATCAACTTAGTTAACATAAGGATGTCACATTGCACTTATCCAAAGGGTAGACAAAAACTAACTGCTCACAAGTGAAGAACGCGTGTGCGCTCAAATCGAACTTATACACTAACGTTTTCTGAAAGAAACGGCGACAGATGTTGTCTGCCATTAAAAAAACGAAATATCGTTCTTTCTTGAATTCAGCCAGTCATGCTTTTTGTTTTTCTTTTTAAAGACGTTCTTTATTTACACGACACACCAATTATAACGTTCTAACATTTTTTGACATGAAATTCCGAGATATATACTGTATATATATACATATATATATATATATTATATATATACACCATGATTCACCCAATATAAAAACACACCACATTTGATATATGATTTTGTTTCCATAGAATGTGGAATAGAGAAAAAAAAAAAACCGAGCAAAATTTCTTTATTAATTGACAACAATACTTCCCTCCCATACATACACCAACTTTCCATCACAAAGAAAAAATAAATAATGAACAAATATTCACACGATAAAACAAAACACGACCGCCTTCCCATACAAATCAAATGACGTCATAGTTAATTGGCGTGGTTTATATTGTTAATACAACAACGCAATTACCAAAGATAAACCGTGGAGAGAGATTTTAATTAGAGTTTTAAACGGTTTTTTTTTTTTTTGCGATGAAAAGAAAGCAGGTGCGCTTCCGAGGGAAAAACCGTTACATGAGCAAACCTTTTATAAGAAGTTAAGAGGCCGACAAATATCATTCCAATGCCAGTCTAGTTTTATATATATATATAAACAGACGAAACGAAGAAAGGCGAAGTAGAAAAAAATCAAATACCGTCACACAACGAGGCCGAAACCATGCGGGTGAAAGAGAGTATAAAGACAACAGATAATATAAGGGCAACGAAGAACATTAACACATAGCACAAATAGGAAAAGACGAGAGGGCAATCAAGAAAATGGAGTGAAACTGTCCCCCAATAAGGAGCAAAAAACAAAGGCCACGAGTAAATATGGGGAAGGAATTATATGCAGATATTATATAAAAGATAATTGCAGATTTAAAAGAGGACAATGTATATAGTATGAACATCCCCCAATATGTAATTTCTTCTATAATGATGGTCATTGTAAATTTGAAGACAGATGCAAAGTCTACCACCCGGACATCTGCAGGACTTACGCAAAATATGGAACCTGCAAATATGGGAAAAAATGCTACTATCAACATCTCCCGACGGACTCAAAGAACAAAGGACAAAGTTTAAATGACAATAGAAATAATAATAACGATAGGAATAACAATAGGAACACAATAAGCGAACAAAAAACTTTTTCAACATCGCAGACACGATACGGCTGCTAAATGTCATCCAACGCATGCAGTTAACACAGCTGGAAACCCCCGAGCCAAACCGCTTCCGGGCAATAAGCTAGCAGAACAGGTAGGCGGAAACGGATCTCTCTCGGAAGATCATAGGGCAACAAAACAAGCGACACCGAAGGAAAACGAACTTGAAATGCACAAAGGGCAACGAAAAACAAAGAACATAAATATTGTCCTGGCTAATATTCAAAGAATAAGACCAAACCAATCACTCAACAAAGTTTCGTACCTAAAAGGATTTATGGACGAAACAAAAGCGGACACCGCATGCCTCATAGAAACTCATCTTAAGAATTGCCAAGGAAATTGTGAAAACTGCGAACATTCAACTTACTATAATAAAAACCCACTCTAATAGACAGAGTTTATTTCCACAACAGTTTCAATGCCCACTGGCATCCTCCCCACCCCGAAGAAGATGCCAGCGGGCATCGAAACTGTTGTGGAAATAAACTCTCTCTATTAGAGTAGGTTTTTATTATTATATTTTGACCTTCACGTAGAAAATTAAAGTTTTTTTTGCATTCAACTTACTAAGAGCGGAGAGAACAACGAGACGTAAAGGTGGCCGTGCTAAATATGTACAATTTAGGGTGGATCGATTTTACATTTTTTTCGATTTCCATATTCTAATAGAGACAAAAACTTGCGCATGCATGAGAAAATAGCCTCTGCAAAATCTTAGCTTAATAGGTAATCATCTTCTGCCCCCGGCAGAGCGATGAAAATCATATTTTATTAGTCAAAAACGTATTTTTCTTATAATTTTTAAAATATTTCAATATGCATGTGTGTTATTTCATGCCTAAGCAACGATATAAATGCTATGGGAAATATATAAATGCATTATTTAAGACAAAGAGCCGATCTGAAAATATGTATATTATACATATTTTCAGATCGGCTCTTTGTCTTAAATAATGCATTTATATATTTCCCATAGCATTTATATCGTTGCTTAGGCATGAAATAACACACACGCAAAATTTTATGACTCTAGGCTAGGGTTTAAAAATACGTTTTTTGACTACTAAAATATGATTTTCATCGCTCTGCCGGGGGCAGAAGATGATTACCTATTAAGCTAAGATTTTGCAGAGGCTATTTTCTCATGCATGCGCAAGTTTTTGTCTCTATTAGAATATGGAAATCGAAAAAAATGTAAAATCGATCCACCCTAATGTACATGAAGGTCATATGACAGAGACGATAATTAGTAAATCAAACAGCTTTATAGAAATCCTAGCAGTGAAAATAGAAAAACTAAACGTGATACTAATAGTCATCTATAGACCTCCAAACCAAACACCCCAACCGAAAAATAGATGCATTCTATGAAGAAAAATTGCAAGGAGCGTGTATAATAGACTGATTTTACCCTAGAAGATGTAGCGAGAGCTATAGGCCAAATGAAACCACATTCAGCTGCAGGTCCGGACAATTGGAACGCATTATTGATTAAAAACTGTAAAAATGAAATAGCTACACCTTTATACTGAATATGGAGAAGATCCCTAGAAACTGGGGAAATACCGAGCATCTTGAAGAGCGTAAACATTGTCCCTATATATGAAGGAGGGGACAAATCTCAAGCAAAGAACTACAGACCAGTGTCATTGACGTCCCACCTCACCAAAGTATTTGAAAGAATAGTTAGAGGGAAAATTTATTATTTCTTGGAGACACTGGAAAGACTCAACGAAAATCAGCACGGATTCCGATCAGGTAGATCATGCCTATCACAACTAACAGAACACTACAACAATATCCTAGATGCACTGGAAGGCAATGATAATTAAGATGTCATATACACAGATTTTGTTAAAGCTTTCGACAAATGTGATCACGGTATAATAGCACATAAAATGAAATATATGGGAATAACAGGCAAAGTGGGAAAATGGATCTACAACTTCCTTAGAGAACGTCTACAGGTCGTCAAAATTCAAGATATATCATCATCAGAATCGGAAGTACGCAGCTCAGTACCACAAGGCACAGTACTGGCCCCACTGCTGTTCATTATCATGCTAACAGACATAGATAGCGGAGTAAACAGCAACAGTATAATAACATCCTTTGCAGACGATACAAAGATCAGCAGAAAAATCAGCGATGTAAATGAAGTGGAGGCCTTGCAGAGGGACACGAACAAAATATACAAATGGTCAGAAGACAACAACATGACATTTAACACCGAGAAATTTCAGCTCTTGAGATATGGTAGAAAAGAGGAACTTGAACAGACTGCATAGTATGCTCAGAGAGACAGGAAATTCAGAGAAGCACGAAAGCGATCGATCTGGGGGTAATAATGACTGATGATGCGAAATTCAAAACACAAAATCAGATAGCGATAAATAAAGCAAAAAGAGTAGCGGGACTGGTACTAAGAACGTTCAAAAGAAGGGACAGGACAGTAATGATTCCCCTGTTAAAAACACTGATTATACCAAAACTTGAATACTGCTCAGTTTTGACGTCCCCATATAAAAAGGAAGAAACTAATAAGCTAGAAGAAACTCAGAGACATTTCACAGCAAAGATTGATGACTGCAAAGAACTCAACTACTGGGAAAGACTACATAAACTAAATCTGTACTGCCTGGAAAGAAGAAGAGAGAGGTACACCATAATCTACATATGGAAAATGATCGAAAAACTGGTACCAAACCTAAAACTAAATCCAATTACCATTCAAACAACACTGGAAAATAGGAAAGGCAGGATGTGGAGTGTTCCCAAATTAAAGGCCCAACAAGGGACCTCCTCAACACTGAAGGAAACTAGCTTGATTGTCAGGGGGCCAAGACTTTTTAACCAGCTTCCAAAGGACTTCAGAAACGTTACAGGGGTCAAAGTTGAAGTCTTCTAGAGAAGACTAGATACCTGGCTCAGGACGTTACCAGATGAGCCGGGTGTACCTGGCTATTTACGGTGGAGAGCGGAAGAAAGCAACTCGCTCCTCCACCAAGCCAGACCTAGAGGCGGGTCCACCAGCTTGACCTTCTTGTGAACAGCAACGGAACAGCAACGACGTTAACGAGGTATGTATATATCAGCCGTAGTGTAGAGACAAAAATCAAAGTCATCCTTCAATTGAAGAGTGAAACGTCCAATAGTTCATAATATTTTTCACTGTACAGAGGTTTTTACAAAGTTTGTTTTATAGATAACATTTTGAAATTTGGTTTACATGATTTCTTTACGTAAATATCTGTTTTTTAATTAATTTTTCGTACACATTTTCTGTAATTATGTAAAAAAAAAAAAAATTTCATGTCATAATTCCATATAGTACAGGGTGTTTCATAACATGTGGGACGCACGTGAGGATGGATTCAGGACCTGAAAACAATGAGAAAAGTCTATATAAACATATGCCCGAAATCGCTCTGTTTCCGAGTTACAGCCCATTTTGTGTTCCAGCAATTCTTTCCGTAAACTGTTCACAACACTGCTCGCCGACAATGTTTGTGAGTGTACGAGAGTTATTTCATTTATGGCCTTACCGATTGTAATGTTTCGTACACTCTATGACATGTTTCAGTATCGTTGAGTGTAGAGCCATCAGTCAGTCAGAAATGCATCACGGTGTTTCACTGTTCGGATTCGTAACTTCTTACCGTGAAGAAGTGCAGTCCAGTAAAAAAAAAAAGCCTTAAAGGTTTTTGTGCTATTCAGTGATAATGTGCATTTGAAGTGAGAATGGAGACTTATTCAAACAGAGAAATGGCGGACATGCATCTCATGTATAATAGACTTGCCGAGTGTAATGCGGCAGCAACAAGATGTCTGTATGCGGAAAGATTTCTGAATCGCCGTCTGCCAGATAAGAAGACCTTTCAGAGAATAGACGAGCGTCTTGGTGATACAGGATCATTCAACAAGCGAATTTCAGATGGTGGTAGACCAATCAGCGCCAGAACTGTTGAGTTGGAGGAGCGGGTCCTGAATCGCGTGGAGGAACATCCTCGTGTCAGCATCCGAAGGATAGCAGCAGCAGAGGGTGTAAGATACACAACTGTGTGCAGAATTTTACGGGAACATCAGCTTTACCCATATCACATTCAGAGAGTACAAGGCCTTACTGAAGCTGATTTCCCACCACAAGAGGCTTTTTGTACTTGGTTCCTTCAACAGCGTACTGGCGATCTTCTTTTTCTATCCTCCGTGTTGTTTTCTGATGAGGCTGCCTTCACAAGAAATGGCGTGATCAATTTTTACAACACTCATCACTGGGCCGAAGAGAATCCGCATGCCATCATCCAGTCAAGGCACCAACTACAATTTAGTATCGATGTATGGGCAGGACTTATTGCCGACAACTTAATCGGTCCTTTTGTTTTGCCTGGAAGATTAACAGGAGAATCCTATTCCATTTTTTTAAGGAATGACTTAAGCGATTTACTAGATGAAGTTCCTCTTGGTGTCCGACGTCGTACGTGGTTTATGCATGACGGCGCTCCGCCTCATTTTAGTCGAGTTGTCAGAGACTATTTGGATGACTATTTCCCTGATAAATGGATAGGCCGTGGAGGACCCATTACGTGGCCTGCTCGCTCCCCGGACCTGAATCCACTCGATTTTTACCTGTGGGGTCATCTGAAATCCATCGTTTACGTGACACCCATTGACAACGTTGAGATGCTTCGCCAACGTGTAGAACAAGGATGCCAGAAAATCCGAGCAATGCCTGGAATGTTTAAACGCGTCAGGCAGTCTATGATGAGGCGTGTTCGGACGTGTATTGAAGCGCAAGGCGGTCATTTTGAGCACTTCCTTTAAAGGTAAGGCGGATACTTGCTGAAACACATAACGGGCTGTAACTCGGAAACAAAGCGATTTCGGGCATATGTTTATATAAACATTTTTCATCGGTTTCAGGTCCTGAATCCATCCTGAAAGTGCGTCCCATACGTTATGAAACACCCTGTATATAGAGTAAATATGACTTGTAAAATATGACAGCATTTCTGACATGACAACAAATTAGTTTTCGCGATTTCCTTTTCTTTTTGTAATGAATGAAGTTAATCCCATCCTAACGACCTTCAGTATATAGTTCTATATTATGCATCTATATTGTTTGTATAGAAAAATAGCTACGTTTCTAAATATATTGTTAAACTGTATGTAAAAATGTGTTATTTTTTATTAAAAGTTTATACGTTTTTTTAAATTGAATAAATTATTATCAATCTTTAATACGAGGTGTGGATGTGGGATTGTGGGTGTTAAATGTATATTTAATATATTTTAAGATTAGACCTCCATATTTAAAATCATGTAACTAACACCCGTAAATGTCTATTTCTGCGCACGATCATCTGAATTATATAAAATTAAAGTAAAATTTGCATTGTTATAATTTATACAAAATTATATTCTTTACAACTTACCTTGACAATGATTTTTCGCTTTTTTCAAATGATTTCTGTGAGTCTTCGGCATATTTCTTGGAGCGGTATCCGACTCGATGGCACGCAGGATTGATATGATAGAATCTCTGCTGATCTTATTATAACTTGAAGGCCCATTTCGAGTGAGTTTAGTAAGCATTTCCAATGCACAGTTCCGATGCAAATGCTTTTTATGCGTTGAAGGATTGGAATTCACTCGTCGATGAAGTTTTCGATTAACCGCTTTCATTTCAGTTCTTTTGCTTATATTTGGGTAGTGATATCTCTCCATTTCTTTATTTCGATTCACGCATCTTTCCCTTTGGCGAAGATTAGATGTCTTAGTCTTTTTCGCAAAGAGGGAACGTTGAGGGCAAGACTGAAGATCATCACGAGGTTTAGTGCCGTTCAAAGATTTTTTGACAACGCGTCTTTCTTCGTGAACTTCAGAATTAGCAGTATTTCCAGAGAAGGAAGAAAGAGTAGAACATTCCCAAGTTGTGTTAGTATCGTTATTTTCCTTATCTCTGTATTCACTTTCCTTGTTTCTGCATGAAATCATTGCTGACGGCCACAAAGAAAAATTCTTTGAAGGCACCACAGATAATTCTTGAAAGTTTGGAAAACTTGAGTAAACAGATTCAGAGGAGTACCTCACCGTACGTCCTAAGTTGGAATCTGAACTACTTAGAGAACAAGTTGAACATAATGCAGAGTTTATAGTAAGACTGGAATAGATTAGTTCATTCTTTTGTAAAGATGCAAAATGAGGTTCACTTTTGGACTTCTTTTTAAAGGAATTTCTGAGGGAAGGTTGCCTGTCGTATGGACTTTTCTTAATTTGTCTGAATGTGTAAATACCATTTGAACGTTGTGTATTCCAATCACCGCGCGAGAAAGGACACGAAACGTAGTTTTCTATTGACGATACATACTCTGAACATTCGGTTTTCGTTGGGCTTTTATGCGTGTTTACTGAATTCATGCGAGGAACAAATGAAGCCTCTTGATTTTTCTTCTTCTTCAAAAGGAATTCATTTGAATCCATAAAAGATTTTGGTTTAGGGAAGGTTTTCGATTTTATTTTGGTTCTCGCATTTAGTTTAGATGTCAGATCTTCGATGGACGAAAGGGAATCGGATCCTTTTGGTAATTTGGAGTCTAATGACGATAAATCTCGAATAAATGAAGTGTCTTTACCATTCAGAGGACGAAAATAAAATGGTAAAACATTTTTTACAAATTTAGCTTTGTTTTCAGAAGCAGTGTCATATTTTTGGATTTGTGGGGCATTTTCAGCTTTATCGTTGGAAGAAGTTGCTCCCGGTTTATATTTCTTAGCAACATTTGACAGACTCGGTTTGGACAACCCAAAACTTACCTCTCCTTTCATAGAGAACATATCAGATATAGAAAATGTCTTTTTCATCCGATTACTTCTGACAGTTCTTGTGCCAATATAAGACGAGGAAATGCTTAACGATTCTCCTTTGTTTAATAAATGCTTTCTTCTCCTGCATTTAAATTCGTAGGCTTTTTCTTTTATTTCTTGATTAAAATTTTTAATATTTTCATTTACATGTCTTCCGAATGGAATATGGAAATGTTTTTTTTGTATTACCCTGTCATTTTTCTTCTTCCTTTGCCTTCCCATCTTTATCGAGTTGAACTTCTTTATTCAGGAATAAAAATGTAAATAAAACAATTTTGCATAAGTAATCTCGTTAAATAATATCTGTAATACTGTAATTATACATCGACCATCCTAAAAATAACGTGACAAAAATAATAGTTATCCTCTCAGTTTCGTTTTCTATTATCACGTTTCTCTTCCCGTTTTTAAACATGAACTAAATACAATTAATTTTCCCACACACTGCACTCGCCTTTTAGTTAATGATGGATGCAACCAATCATTAGTAATTACGACCAATTCACTTAATGGTATATACATAAAAAATTTCCAGTTCATTGAGAGAAATTAAAAGAAGATTAAATCAAACCAGGATCCGAGGAGTATATATATATGAGAGAGAGAGAGAGAGAGAGAGAGAGAGAGAGAGAGAGAGAGAGAGAGAGAGAGAGAGAGATAAAAAAAATGTTCTCACATGTCTTCAAATTATTATTAATATTAATTAGAAAGATACTTATCATCAGTGATTATTACCTTGTTTTAATTAAGTTATAAAATTTGGTATAAATGGAACCTAGATATACATTATTTATTCACGAGGAAAGATTATCGTACCGTGATATTCTCTTTCTCTTTTTGTCTCTTTGTCACTTTCTCAATTCATTACATTCCTCTCATAACAGGCTTTTGAACGCCCTATCACTCCTTCACACACACACACACATTTATATATATATATATTATACAGGGGTGCAGTGCTGCCGGAGCTCACCGGAGCGCCGCTCCGGCACCTCTGCAAGAGGAAGTTTGGAGGAATTACCATAACAAGCAACAAAAAAATTGTCTCCATTAATTATCAACAGTTTAGTGAGTGAGTGCAAACACGAAATACTTAGTCATCGTGTGGCATATATAGAAACAGGATAGGAAATGGCAGGCTTTTGTCAGGCCCACCAGAGCTCCGGCACCTATAAAATTGGCACTGCACCCCTGTAATATATATATATATATATATATATATATTATATGGGATGAATTTCACAATTAGATACGCTTAAATAATAAAAATAAAATAAACCCTAACCTAATAACCTAACATCTTAAACCTGAATCTATCGTGACCTAACCAACATTCATCATAACGAGAGAGACAATCTGATTATAGATAGAATATGGTACTTACAGGGTTTGGGGCTTAATCTCCCTCAAAGTACGCTCCTTCTGAAGCTACACACTTTGACCAACGATCCTGCTACTATTGAAAACATTTTTCGAAAGCGCTTTTCGGAATGGCCAAAAGCTGTTCCGTCGAATTTCTTTTAACGGTCTCAACATCATCGAATCGGTGTCCTTTCAGGGTTTGTTTGAGCTTCGGAAACAAAAACAAGTCGCATGGAGCCAAATCTGGCGAATACGGAGGCTGCTGTACTTGGGGGGTAGAGTTTTGGGCCAAAAATTGCTGGACAAGTTGCGACGAGTGAGAAGGCGCGTTATCGTGATGAAGCATCTAGTCTTCGGACTCCCACTTCTGAGGCCGTTTCCTCCGAACTGCTTCACGTAGACGTCTCAACACTCCAATGTAAAATTCTTTGTTGATTGTTTGTCCCTGTGGAGCATATTCATGATGCACAATACCTTTACAGTGAAAAAAACAAGTAACATGACCTCATCGTAAGAAATCGCCGCGAAACAAAACACGTTTAACTTTATCGGCTCACTACAGTGGACTGACGCTACACAATTAAGTGCAACCCTATCAGTCAACGTGTCTCGACATGCAGAGACGTGTTTAGCACAGTCACAACTCCCAGCGTGACCTTGTTCTAAAAATAAACACCCTGTTCGGATACTTTTTGGACAGACCTCGTCTATATATGATGCAAATCCATAAGGAAAAGGAAAAATGATTTTAAGGGTTTTCGTGTATTCACCAGTACACCTCGTCAGGGTGTACTGTTGAATACACGAAAGGACTTAAAATTATTTTTCCTTTTCCTCGTGCGTTTGCATCATTCATCTATTTAACATCTTTAACTGTGAAATTCATCATCCCATATATATACCTGTCAACCTGTGAAGCGTTCCGCCCGTCGATCTCTCAACCCACGAAGGTCAGTCTGGTCCTGGCCTGGTGTTCTTGAGAATTGCTTTCCTGGACTCTTAATCTCACATAGCCAGCTACATCTCGCTCATCAGGAGCTATCCTTAGCCAGGTGTCTAGACTTTTAAATAGGTCCACATAGAGATCGGTTGTGTTCCTGATGGATTTTGGTAACAGGTTAATAGTCTTGACCCTCTGGCAACAAAACCATTTTCCTTTAGAGCTGAGAATGTCCCTTGTCTGGTCTTTAGTTTGGGAACAATGCACATTTTGCCTTTCCTATTTTCTAGTGTTGTTTGGGTGGTTATCGGGTTCAGGTTGTGGTTAGTATCTTTTGTGTTTCTAATTTTTCTGCTGATTTTTGTATCACCGCAGAGGATGTTACTGTACTGTTGTTAGTTACTTCGTTGTCTATGTCTGTTAGCAGGATAACGAATAGGAGTGGGGCTAATACTGTTCCTTATGGTACTAATCTACCTGCCTTGGATTTTAGCAATTTGCTGACGTTCTCTAAGGAAGTTATAGATCGATTTTCACACTTTGCCCGTTATTCCTATATGTTTCATTTTATGTGCTATTAGACCATAATCACATTTGTCGAAAGCTTTAGTGAAATCCATGTACATTATATTGCATCATAGTTCTCATTGTTTTCAAATGCATTAGTTATATTGTTATAATGCCCCATTAGTTATGATAGGCACGATTTCCTGATCGGAATCCGTGCTGGTTCATATTGAACCTTTCCTGTGTCTCTAGAAAGTCATAGATTTCCTTTCTAATTATTCTTTCAAATATTTTGGTAACATGGCATGTCATTGACACTGGTTTATAGTTCTTTGTTTCAGAGCTATCCCCTCCTTTTTATATATAGGGACAATGTTCGCCGTTTTCAGGATGTTCAGTATTTCTCTTGTGTTCAGGAATCTTCTCCATATCCAATATAGTGGTGTAGCTATTTCATTCTTACAGTTTTTAATAATCAAGGAGTTCCATTTTTCCGGACCTGCAGCTGAATGTGATTTCATCTGTCCTATAGCTCGCACTATACCTTCTTGGATAAAATCAAAATCAGTTACATTTTCTTGTAATATCTCTTCAAAGAAGGTATTTCGATGAGATACCACTTCGTCTCTTTTTGGGATACTGAAAACTAATTCATACTGAGCTCTAAATACTTCAGATATTTTTTTTCCTTAAGGGGTCGATAGTTGCGCGCATTCTTGTTTTTCTTTTCGCAAAGTTATAGAAGTATTCTGGGATTTCCTTTATTACTTCTACCGTATCTTCCTCTTCCCTCTCTGAATGGCCTTTAATTAGAGTTTGCATTTCCCCATCGATACCCTTCTGCTTTTTTGTTTAATTTTTCTGGCATTGTTATCTGTGCAATTTATTAATTTTGCAGATAGTCTCTTTCTTTTGCTAAATATTGTTTGTTTTTGTATCACGAAATAATTTCTCTTTCCTTTTGGTTGTGCTTTCGCAACATATTTTTCTAAAATTTCCAACGTCTCTGCTTCCAAGGTTATTGGCATTTCTTCAGTTGTCGTATTCTCAAAGACTTATTTTCATTCTATTTGGGCCATATGGGATCTGATTTCTTTCCAATTTATATTCTTGGAGTTTAGATTAAAATTCTCAAATTTGCTTTTTTTCTCGGGTGCGAGTATTTTCTCTTAAGACTGTGTTATATATATATATATATATATATATGAATAGAAACGACATAAGTGTTAAGGAACGTTTCTGCACACGAGGAGGAGAGATAACGAATAATGAAAAATGAGGCGAACCGCCCAGGAATCGAACCCAGGGCCTTCCAATTGCCGGTCGGACGCTCTACCATTATGCTACGGACCTCACTCAATCACAAATCGAAATTCTCCCACATAGGGCAGAAACCAATGCCCTGAGAGGGCACCCTCGCAAATCGTGAATATGCGCATATAACTGCAATGACCGCGCAGTATATAAATGAATAGAAACGACATAAGTGTTAAGGAACGTTTCTGCACACGAGGAGGAGAGATAACGAATAATGAAAAATGAGGCGAACCGCCCAGGAATCGAACCCAGGGCCTTCCAATTGCCGGTCGGACGCTCTACCATTATCAAACCCAGGATCTTCCGATTGCCGGTCAGATGCGCTATCCATTACACAACGGGCCTCGATCAGTCATAAGTCGAAATTCTCCTACATAGAGCAGAAACCAATGCCCTGAGAGGGCACCCTCGCAAATCGTGAATATGTACATTTAACTGCAATGACCACGCAGTATATTAATGTATAGAAACGACGTAAGTATAGAGGAGCGTTCTGCACACGAGGAAAAGAAATAACGAACAAATGAAAAATGAGGTGAACCGCCCGGGAATCGAACCCGGATCTTCCGATTGCCGGTCCGATTGCCGGTCAGAGGGTGCCCTCTCAGGGCATTGGTTTCTGCCCTATGTAGGAGAATTTCGACTTATGACTGATCGAGGCCCGTCGTGTAATGGATAGCGCATCTGACCGGCAATCGGAAGATCCTGGGTTCGATTCCCGGGCGGTTCACCTCATTTTTCATTTGTTCGTTATTTCTCTTCCTCGTGTGCAGAACGCTCCTCTATACTTACGTCGTTTCTATACATTAATATACTGCGTGGTCATTGCAGTTAAATGTGTGTGTATATATATGTATATATATATATATATATATATATATATATATAATAATAATAGACGTTCGAACTAACATTCTTTATTCACCAAACGTTTCGAGAGTTTAACTCTCATCTTCAGTGGTCATAACATACAATGTTCAGTTCAATAGATAAACCATAATCATTTAAAGCAGGTTTATCTCGGAAAAAATGTAAATAGACTCCATAAGTCTTAGATCAATTTCACAGGATTGAAAAAACTATAGTTTTCGCGTGATTGCATAATCGGTCGATGTTTCTTTGACGATCGTACCGCTAATGTACCGAACTACCTCAACAAGCTAAAGCGAAGTATTTGCTTGCCAGTAGAAGATTCTCAGGAACCCCTTCTGGAGTTTATCACAAGGCACTTCTACAACCGGCCATAAGCCCTCTCTCAATTATCACCTAAAGTCCCATTATAAGGAATCCTCCTCTCGCTATAAACAATTCAACCTTTTAGTTTCTGTGCTTACAACCCGCAGTATTTGTCACTTATCGTATTAACAACCATTGATGTATTATTATACCATTTAATGTAATTTATTATCTGTTGTTACAGTTTGACATTATGTTCTCATACTGATAATTGATTCGCAAAATATAAAGTCTTTCGTAACTTTGTTTTGTATTTCATTGAATGTTTGTATAAGTACCGTATAGTCATTGTATTTGTCTTTAATTGTAATTAACATTAATTCCAGCATTCAGTAACTTTATCACTGCATTTCCAGTTGAGGCCATTAAAATATTTTTCACTGTGAACATTTACTTGTTTTGTTAGTTAAAGTTCAAAAAACCAAGTCCATCCTTTTTTTCCTTGTTTTGACCAACCACATAATTACTTCGTCAGCCTCTATATACTCGTGTGTGTGTGTATATATATATATATATATATTATATTATATATATATATAGATTATATATATATATATATATATATATATATATATATATATATGGGATGATGATGATGACGATGTTTGGCTGTCTGTTCTATGTTCATTTATACATACCTAAACGACTAGGGTAATTTGCCCCAAATTTTTTATAGGCATTAAGGGAGAACCAGGGAGGTTTTAATAACACATCCACCCCTCCCACTCCCCCTGTAGGTTGTGTTTCGGAGGGCTTTTGTCCAACATGGCGCAGCGGGCGTTTTATATACTGTATATATATATATATACTGATTAATAAAAAGGATTATTTTTTGCGCCATTATTTCTCGGACACCTTTCCACTCCTGATTCGAAAAATGAGTGAAACCGTTTTTCGGCCCTTTCTTCTTAACCCTTTACCGCACTGTTCGAATATGTAACGTTTCAGATACACGCATTTAGACTCAACTTGTCATCCTAAATAACGAAAAATAATTGCAGTGTACAATATTTTGTCTAATAATGTTGTTATCTTCGGAATTTATGTAAATTATTTAAGACACAAAATCTTAACCCTTTCATACCCGATTTTCGTTTACTTTTCATGCCCCAAAAACCACTTGTGTTATATCTCCAGAATGACTAAAATCTCATAAAATTTGATGGTCTCATTTGCGCCCATACGGCATGAAAGGGTTAATATTTTATTTATTATCTGCGTTGAAATAAAACAACTGATAAATGGAACGTTTTTGGCAACTCATCAAAACATTTAATGAAAATAGGTAAAACATTAATTAATTATTATTGCTTAGTTAATTAACATAATTAAGTAGTTAAGTAACAAAATAATAACTTTCATTTCCTGGCGTTTTATTAGTTATTTCTTTCTATATTTTGAGCGAGTTGTTACAATTTCCAGAAATGATGAAAATAATAATAATAATAATAATGCCCAAGACAATTTTATACTACTGTATATACGGCAGTGATGTAGGTCTCGAGACCCAATTTGCAGATTTCGATCTCGATCTTGGTCTCACAGGATCAGGTCTCGGTCTCAGTCTCGGACTTGGTGGTCTCGACTACATCACTGATATACGGTACGTTTTATATAATAATGACAAAATATTTTTATATGATGTTTTTTTGGCATTTGGCATTGCATTTGACGCATGTTTTGCATAAATCAAAGGTAAATTTAGACCTGCTAAGTCTTAAGAAAGAAATGGCCGTTGAAAATGGGTACAGTTTCAACGTTCACGAGGCAAAGAGCGAGGCGAGGAATTCTGGGGCAAACGTGTTGTTCATATAATTGCACAAATACAGAATAACGATAAACGAAATAGCATTTTTCAAGTAAGTTTTATCAGTTTAGTATATCTGAGATGTCTTCAATCAATATATGTTATATATATAAGAAATTACTGTACGTAAATCAATAAAGTTAGTAAGGTAGTAGTTCCTCTTTTATTTTTCCTGCATATATTATGGAGTACCTCTCTTTTCTTCTTTATAGTGTATATGTTACAGTCAATCTGTGAAACTAGTCGTTTCACGAAGTACCTAAAAATTTATGCCATTTATTTCTCGTAATTCGATTAAGCGATTAATGACTCCGTGAAGGTTAGGTTCGGTAAAGTTGTTAGGTTAGGTTGGTTTGGTTAGATTAAGTTAGAGTACGTTGGTATGGTTAGATTATGCTTATTATCTATGTTTAAGGGTTAATCGAATTACGCGAAATGCCTGAAATTTTTAGGCATTACGTGAAATGACTGGTTTCACAGATTGACTGTAACATATATAGGTTTAATATACAACTATCGCCCAAAAAGTTAAAATACCTTAATTTTTTGGGGGGAATGAGAGAGATATTAACAGAAATTACCTATAACATTACCTATAACATTACCTATAACATTACTTATCAACATTTGTGAACTTTCTCGGAACTATTTGGTGTAATTATTATTTGCCATATTATTTCTAATATGTTATACTTTTTTAATTTTTGCAGTTTGCATGGTAAGTAGGGTGTCCGAGAATTATCTGTACAATTTTGGCTGTTATTAAAAGTCAACCATGAAGTGTAGAAATTCCAGTGTTCCCATTTTACAAGAATCTCATTAAGTTTTTCTGATACCAAGTTTTGACAAGTTTTTTAGAAATTCCAGTGTGTCCGAACATTATCTGTACAATTTCATCTTTTAATAAAATTCTTGATAACACACGTAAAATTCTTAAACAAGATTATTTAGAATCTGTATTTTCAAAAGTTTCTTTTATTAAAGTAACGTTGTTACAAACATTCGATATTTGCACCATCAGTGATTCGCAAAACATCCAATCGATACTCCAAATGTTGCCATGTACGCTGCAGCATATCCACATCAATTCGCTCAATAGCAGCTGTGATTCTTGCTTTTAAATCATCAATGTCTGTTACCCGCGTACATTTCTAAAAAACTTGTCAAAACGTGGTATCAGAAAAAACTTAATGAGATTCTCTGTAAAATGGGACAAAACTGGAATTTCTACACTTCATGGTTGACTTTTAATAACAGCCAAACATTGTACAGATAATTCTCGGACACCCTGTATATTGAAACTACAAAAGTGGCATGAAATTCAATACAACAACTTTATTAGCCAAACTCAGAAACTTCTAGGGTGATGCAACTCCTTTGGCCAAAGCCAGGCTTGGTTAAAAGAGTTACATTACCTTAGAATCTACCATCCTTTTTTGTGCCTCGACTCACGCCACTGTCAGATTTTTAAATGACATTAAATTTGTATGTATAAGGCTTCTTCTTTAACTTCCCACGTAGATTTTAAAAGGAAGCACCAGGAAAACTAATTACAGCATATACAGCTTTGGCCAAAAGAGTTTTTTTCACCCTAGAACAATTTATGTTTGGCTGATAAAGTCGCATGAAACCTGCATACCACTTCTGAGTAATGATGTACCGTTAATATATTGAATTTCATACCACTTTGTGGTTTAAATATACTTACCAAGAAAATATAAAAATAAATACGACATAATAATTACACCAAATCTTTCTGAGGAAGTTCACAAATATTGACAAGTGTTACTAATTTCGTTATCAGTACTCAAAATACATCAGTGATGTTGAAGGTAGTTTCTGTTAATACTCCCCATTCCAAAACAGTCTATTCCATATAGTTTTATGGGTACAATAATCGGAATAATTTCAGAACTGAGACGTAAAACATATGAGGAAAGATTCGTTGAACTACAGTAGATACGTATTCGCTTGAAAAACGTACGCTTAAAGGAGAACTAACTCGGGTATTTAAAATGATAAATACTTTGATAATGTAAATTATAGCAAGTTATTTGATAGCGATACAGTCAATTACAAGAAGTTAAGGATATAAACTGAAAGTCAAACGTTTTGAGAGTAATATTGTGAAGTACTTATTTTTATATAAACTTAAACTCCTTAAACGTTTTTGCGTTAGACAATTAAACATTTAATTAGACATTTCAGATTAGTCTTTTGAAATGTTTAAAAAATTGGGACAAGTTAGACAATCCCGTTAATGAACCGAAATGTCTAACGAAATTCTCAACTAATGTGAAATGTCTAACAAAATTCTCAACTAATGTGAAATGTCTAACGAAATTCTCAACTAATGTGAAATGTCTAACACGTTAAACATTTCAAAATTTACAAACTCCGTACAATGAAACGCCCAATAATGAAACGTCAAATAACGAAACGTCTTCTTCTATTTAGATCACTGGGCCGTCAGGAATAGTAACCGATATAAAACGTTTTTAATTATTTCTTATGTACATATGAAGGGGGATTGTATTTGTATTGGAAGAGAGAATAATTTATATACATTTAATATATATTTTAAGTCCAGAGATGTACCTTCATACACGGAAAATGAAGGTAAAAACATCAGTGATGAACTTAACCAAAAATAAATAGAACATCATCATCATCATCCTCAATTTTAAGTATACTTTTGTAACTGTTTCGAAGATAAGTATAAAGACGAAGAGAACAAATTCGTGGGTTCGAGAAGCGACACGCGAGTGAAGGCAAATTATATTCAAATCCATTTTAGTTATAAAACGTAAAATGCATAACTGGAATAAAGGCAATTTTCGGTAAGTCCAGAACTCACTATGAATTTCTCTTAACGTTTTATCATAACCTACTAAACCTTCTTCACAATCATCACTGATTAACATTAGGTAATAACCATAACGTTCTGGTACTTCTCCAAGTAATAACTCTTAAGAAGAAAATGATATTTGCAACTGTGAAATGAATTTAGTAAATATTTAGCATCAAACATCGTGACATTTTAAGCTTCTTTTTTCAATGTTCAAAATATAAAGAATGGAATTATGTTTGAAGTAACGATTTACTTGATGTTTTAATGTTTTAATGTTTTAATGTTTATTCTAAATGAACTCGCTGCATTTAAAATAATAATAATAATAATAATATTAATAATAATATTAATAATGATGATGCGTTTGAAGTCTTGCCTAAATTCATCTTTCGGAGTAGAAGAATCTCGGTGACTGAGACCTTAAAAACTAGTGGTGCACCGATTAATCGGTATCGGCACTTGGCATGCCGATATTAAGAAAATACCTTGCATGGCCGATTAATCGGCATGAAAGGTGCCGATACCGATTAATCGGTGCACCACTATTAAAAACAACTAATTTCGTTTACAATAGACGAAGAACAACGCTCGGTAATAACAACCGCCATACATCGTTACAATTACACTGTAAAACATAAAGGAAAATATTTAGGTGGCATCTCATATTTAGGTGGCATCTCATCTGCCACCAAATTACACGATGTAGTTATTTCTTTGATATCATACGAAAATATTATTTTTGTAATGGCGTAAATTAAATTTTAGCTTTAAGGAAAAGGGAAATTTATACATCAGTTACTTTAATTTTTACTAAAAAATTATATTTAATTAACTTCATTACTCCAAATGATATCAAAGAAATGATTACATCGTAATTTGGTGGCAGGAAAATTTCTTCAACCCTTTCTGTGCCGGCGATTCCATATGGCATCATCAACAAAAATTACGTGTAATTTCCTCAGATTAGCTCCAAAGATGCCTTATGGCATTTGAATATAACAATTAACTGTATAGCAACATCTGGTAGATTTTTGAACATTGGCCTGAGCATTTGAACCCAAATAAGAGATGCAGAAACTGTATGAAGGGTTACGTTCGTCTAAAATGCAGAAAGTGCGATGTACCATTATGTTTAACAAGGGACAAAAACTGTTTTAATGCATTCCAGTCAAAGTAGTATGGTCAACTATGGACTATGGACAAAAATTGCTTTTATTTGTTTCATATAAAGTACCAAAATTATGTTAGTTTCGCTTATTACTCGATAGCGTCAATGACATCATATAATTTCTAGCTTAATTAATTAAATATAAATTTCTCAACAAAGTTTCGTTTATGTTTCCATACCTAATTTTAACATTTTTAAGTATTAACAAATTTTGTTTAGCTCACAACAGTAATTTGGGACAGAAAGGGTTAATTTTTGTAATGTATATACCGACCAATCATGCGAAGAGTTAATCAACTATATTATCATTATACTAGCCATCATTCAACGGAAAAATAAGTATGATTAGTGGCATCATGGTATAGTTGGATTAACTATATAAATTATATATGGATTGATCGGCAAATGGTAACTCATGTGTATATATATTGTTGTGATCAAATAGTTTTTTTCGTATATCCGAATTAAAAACAGATAATGATAATTATTTTCACAAATACGTTTAGCAATTAATTTTATGTTCATAATTCCTTTAAAATGTTAATTCATTTAATGAAAATGAACTTAAAATGAATGAATATACGAGGGATCAATGAAAGAAAGCCACCCCCAGCTTTCTTTAGTTAGCTTTATAAGGCTAACTAACGAAAATATCACGACTTAACCTAACCAATCGTTAGGTCAACCGTACGCCCTTGACGATAGGTTAGGACTCAGGGGTCCCCAACCTTGTGCCCGCGAGCACCATGGTGCCCCGCCGACCCTTTTGCGTGTGCCCACCACTGACTGACTACGATTGATAAGTTTTTATTTAAATTTTTAATAAAATGTTAAGTATGTTACATATTTTAAATATTTAGTTACTAAATATTTAAAATATGTAACATACTTAACATTTTATTAAATTTTAGTTGTTAATTACAGAAACAGGTGCCATTTATTTTGAAAATAATTATTTCTTTATAAATAAATTAAGTTATCGTTTTGATAATTTTTCTAAGATTCTTAGTTAGCCCATCCTTGTTTTTTTTGTGTATTATGTTCATTATTTTACATAGGAATTAAATGTTTATTTTGGTGTATTATGTTCATTATTTTACATACGAATTAAATGTTTTTTGTGTATTATGTTCATTATTAAGTCCAACTATAAATTTGCCTTGAAAAAGTAAATGGTGCCCGCAAGCACTACCGGTAGTCTTGAATGTGCTCTTCGGCACAAAAAGGTTGGGGACCCCTGGGTTAGGTCGTTATATTTTCGTTAGTTAGCCTTATAAAGCTAACTAAAGAAGGCTGGGGGTGGCTTTCTTTCATTGATCCTATGTAAGTACACGTGAACGTTCAACTTATCTGAAACACGTTCCTTAAATGTAGGAAGTAAGAACTAAAATCTGTTCTCTTCCGTTGTTTTCTTTATCAAAGGTAAATTAAAGATGAAAACACTAAATGTAATTAATATTCCCGAGTACGCGTTCAATTCTAAATAGAATTTTTATTTGTTTTCTCAGTTACATCAACAAATTGTAAACACGGTTGGAGCTCTTCCGTGTTTGCATCGAGGTGTATACAGTATATATATATATATATATATATATAAGCATTTACGTGCGGTCAGTGGTCTTTAATGCAAATTACATACATATACTGTCCATGCCTTTCAAAACTGGTTTACCTATTAAAAGAAAATTGTTACTGTAAGAACCTAATTTCAGTTTGCGTTTACATTCGACCTAAATATGCATTTTAATGGTAACGAAAGTAATAATAATAATAATAATAATAATAATAATAATAATGATTCTTTTAGCCCGACATGGCTTACTGCGTACTTTCAGTTCCTGAAACCTGTCTATATCCTATTTAAGAGTTGTTTCACCTCACTGCAGTCTGAGACGTTTATGCCTCATTAAGTTTTCTTAAACATTAAAATGAAGTAATAATTTCTATATTACGCATATACCCACTCGATATTCGTGCCCAGTTAATGAAATTTAATAGATGCGCGACCAATAACGTTATCCAAATGAATTTATGTTACAAAATAAGTAAAAAATTAATAGGAAAAATATCGTTCACTTTTTCCGTGTAAAAAATTTCCACTCCCAATTTTGTTCATTAATATCCATAATTAATTATTACAACGAAAGTTTAAAAAAAAAAAAAAAGCTTTCTCTAAACTTCCATTCTATGATGACCGCACAAGTTTAGTCGAGTTTTATTAAATATTAAAAAAAAAAATAGAAATAGCTATATTATATATATATTATGTATAGGGTAACCAAAAAAGGTGTTCTTAAATATAGTTGGGAATAAATTATAGATAAATACTGTCCTTTGTGTCTACTTTCAAAGCAAGAATATAAATCAATTTGAACGTGTTCTGTAGATAATAAAACATTTGTAAAGTAGATCAAAGCAAATCTTTCGTATTCTCTCACTACACCTTCAGAGTATTAAATGTACTCTTTCAAATACTTCTCATTCAAAGCCCATTTACACAGCTTCAATGTCCGTATCGGTTAAAGAGCACTAAGAAAAGTACAAAAAGTCGGTACCCAAACGAGGGAATTACATATAAACGCGTCGTAATCCAATGAGAAATACATTTTTTCTGGAATTCTATAATAAATGTTTAAAATGTCCTCAATAAGTTCAATACATTTAATTAATGTAATGTAATATAAATAATTAATTAATTTATGTATTTTCTTTCACTATTCTGAAGCGTAGTAGATAGTATTAGTTTGTATAGGTCTAAGATTCCCACATATGTTCCTAAATTTTCTCCACACCTCCGTAATCGAACTTGGACAATTTAGGTTGATTTATTTGTACAGAAAGTCATGGAATACATATTTAAGGTTACCTCGTGAAACTTATCTTTTATAAAGTGTATAAATCCGAGATGTATTTTGAGAAATTATACTAAATACGCTTCAGAGTGATTGAAAAAAAAAATGGTTACAATATCTGTATCAGTAAACCCTTTAAGCCCTGAATTTTTTGTAGGGCTAAGTTATAAATGCGTGTATTTGAAACGTTACCAATTTGTACCTTCAGTCCTTAAAGGGTTAAATATCAATAAGAGATTGTAAAAATATAAATGATCATTCGCTGCATTACTTTCTCCTTAACCAAATGCACGCTTTGAAAGTCAAACGATACCAAATTACTTCCTCATTTATGAATTAAAAGGTAATTTGTACAAGTTCGTAATTATTTTGTGTTTAACAATCAATATTTTGTACATTCTAAATTACATTCGAAAATGTAATAAAATTAACACAAATACTTTCAATATATATATATATATATAATATATATATATTTATACCGTATATATAATATATAATATATATATATATATATATATCTAGATATATATATATATATATATATATATATATTGATACTAGTGGTGCACCGATTAATCGGTATCGGCACCTGGCATGCCGATATTAGGAAATACCTTGCATTGCCGATTAATCGGTAAAATGCCGATTAATCGGCATGCAAGGTGCCGATACCGATTAATCGGTGCACCACTAAATTTGATACAAACCTTTAATTTTGGCCCTAAATTTGTTACTTTTCTTCGACTTTCCTCACAACTTTTACAGCCAGGAACAAATTGAGTTGATGTCCCAAAGGTTGACATTTCTCCTCAATGGTTTATTCACTCTTTAATATCATCTTATCATCGTTTAACTGAACATAATTAATTATAGTTATTGTTATATAAACGTCAGTGTAAAGCGTATATGTTTTTTTGATGTCGTGAATTTATATTACTTCGGCAATTGAGGGCTTGAATTTTAGTACATTTATTTTAGTTAGCGTTCAAAATTTTTTTACAGAATATTTTATTTCACGGAAATACTTTTAATTTTGTAACAATGTTTTCTATTCTGTTAAAAAAAAAAAAAAAAATATATATATATATATACTGTGTGTGTGTGCTACAGTCAATGTGCGAAACCAGTCATTTCACGTAATGCCTAAAAGCTTCAGGCATTTAGGGTAATTCGATAAAGCGAATAACGACTTGTGAAAGTTAGGTTAAGTTAAGTTAGATTAGGTTGGTTAGGTTAGGTTGGTAATGTGTATTACCTATGGTTAAGGGTCACGGGTATTACCCGAAATGCCTGAAATTGTTTAGGCACTGTGAATAAATTTTTATAAATCAACTTATTTAAATTGAATTGGTCTCTATTTTAAAGTGATTTTATCTTTGAATATTTAGAAAACTGAACGTGAGTTACAGCGACCGATTTCCGACACGAAAAGCCGGAAGCAAATTTCCGATGTACGACCACTGCACGAATTACCACCACACTGAACGCCAATGATAGTTTCACTTATATTAATAGTACTATACGCCATGCAGTATATGGTTTAAAGCCAACGCACGTACACACACACACACACACACACACACACACACACGGAACAACATAGATATTAAAATAGAAAATAATAATAATTTTCGAGAGGAAAAAATGAAAAATTAAAATAATTTTCGAAAGAAATTGAAATAATTAAAAATTTTGTTAATGTTAAATGGTGCAACCACAAGTTACCACATTTATCATCCCTTATCCAGAGGGTACCAAGGTGATAAGTAGAAGAAGTGGTAGTTCAGGAAGGAGAGTAATTTGAAGGCTTGGGGCATATACGTTTAGCTGTAGGTCTAAGGTGGGGCAACAAGCTTGACTTTCATCAAAATGAACAATCCGTGAGGAAGCAAAAGTAAGGTTACTAAGGCATATATGTGAAAATGTTTACGCAAATTAAATTAATCATTGTGTATTGTATACTTGGTCTTTATTTTTTATCTTTTCATTGATCTCTCTCTCTCTCTCTCTCTCTCTTTCGATAGCGTAATTATTCGCCTATATTTCAATTAGCGTTCGTAGAAAGCGTAAAACAATGACGCATTGTAACGTCATGAACACAGGATTGGAGTCCACGGACCGTTCACTCATTTTGAGGTCTGGAATGCAAGCAACACACACAAGTTTTGTTCAGCTATTAACTACTTAAAAAATAGCATTTACATAAGTAGAGTTGCTGATATATATATATATATATATATATATATATATATATATATAACTTTAAAAACTTGTACGAATTCGTGACAAAACTTTCAAATACAAAATTTAAGGTATAAATATCTCAGCAGTTATTAATGCAAATCAGTAGAAGTTACGCAGTCTACTGTAAATATTGCTTTATGTGCTTATTTTATTCTTGGGACACTCTGTGTTATAGACAGTCGTAGTATGTAATTTTCATTATCACCATGGGTGCAAATCCCTACGGGACAGGGTAGTACATGTACCTCCAATTTTTGAAGGCCGGGGACAAAGTAACAATTGTACCCCCCAACTATTTGGGAACTATTAGTAGGCTAACGGTATTCCAAAGTAATAAGAGGAATTATAATACATAAATAAATATTATTATTTATTATTATTATATTATTACATTATATTATATATATTTTAAATACATGTACTAAAAATCCATTAATTTTGATATCCAAATGAACCTTCCACTTTTTTGTAGCGATTTGCGCCCATGATTATTGCATATTCTTTTCTTAACAAATGAAATATAAGGCTGTGGAATTCATTCCCAAATGAAGTTGGCAGTTAAAATGTATATATGTACGGCATGCGAAGGTGCCCCTTCAGGGCATTGGTTTCTGCTCGTATGTAGAATTACGACTTTTGATTGATTGAGGTCCATGGTGTAGTGGATAGCATATCTGACCGGCAATCGGATGATCGCGGGTTCGATTCCCGGGTGGTACCTCATTTTTCATTTGTTCGTTCTCCCTCCTCATCTTGTGCGGAACGCTCTTCTACACAAGCGTCGTTCTTTACATTAATTATACTTGTTGTTTGCAGTTAAAATGTATATATATATATATATATATATATATATATATATATATGCAGTAATATATAATTATATATATATATATACATTATAACTGCAAACACGCAGTATAATTAACGTAAAGAACGACGCTTTGTATAGGAGAATATACCGCGCAAGATGAGAGCGAAAGAACGAAACAAATGAAAAAATGAGGTAACACCCGGGAATCGAACCCGGGATCTTCCGATTGCCGGTCAGATATGATAACCATTACACCACGGGCCTCACTCAATCAAATGTCGTAATTCCTCTACATGCGCGCAGAAACGAATGCCCCAAAGGGGCACCTCCCGCATGCCGTAACATTATATACATTATAACTGCAAACACGCAGTATAATTAACGTAAAGAACGACGCTTTGTATAGGAGAATATTCCGCCCCTTTGGGGCATTGGTTTCTGCGCGCATGTAGAGGAATTACGACATTTGATTGAGTGAGGCCCGTGGTGTAATGGTTATCATATCTGACCGGCAATCGGAAGATCCCGGGTTCGATTCCCGGGTGGTTACCTCATTTTTTCATTTGTTTCGTTCTTTCGCTCTCATCTTGCGCGGAATATTCTCCTATACAAAGCGTCGTTCTTTACGTTAATTATACTGCGTGTTTGCAGTTATAATGTATATAATGTTACGGCATGCGGGAGGTGCCCCTTTGGGGCATTGGTTTCTGCGCGCATGTAGAGGAATTACGACATTTGATTGAGTGAGGCCCGTGGTGTAATGGTTATCATATCTGACCGGCAATCGGAAGATCCCGGGTGGTTACCTCATTTTTTCATGTGTTTCGTTCTTTCGCTCTCATCTTGCGCGGAATATTCTCCTATACAAAGCGTCGTTCTTTACGTTGATATATATATATATATATATATATATAACGCAACGCAACGAGTGAACAGAAAAAACGAGCATCAAAGAAGAGTGCCAATTTTTTAGACGCAGCCATCACATTTCACCTGCTAAATACTATCCAGTAATTACAAAACCAGCTGACAAATATAAATATAGGAATCCGAGAGCCGGACAGAAGGTACGAACAAAGGCACTTTATGCGTTATCGGGACAACAGGACCAACAAAGATAAAAAAAAGAGGTAAATTCTCGGAGGACCACAAGGCAACGAAACCGGCACCCCCATTGGAAAACAAATCGGAACCACCTGTATGCGAAAAAGAAAGAGAAAAATAAAAATAATCCTAGCCAACATACAGGGCCTTAAATCAAACCATTCCACGAACAAAGTTGTATACCTGAAAGGACTCATGCAAGAAGCCGGAGCAGACTTTGCATGCCTCACGGAAACTCATCTAAAGGACTGCCAGGCAAACTGTGAAAATTGTGAGTCCTGTATTGACAAAAAAGAAATACAAATTGACAACTATAACATCCTCCGAGCCGACAGAACAATGAGACGTAAAGGAGGATGTGCTATTTACACACGCGAAAGGCACATAGCAGAAATGGCTATAAGTACCTCAAACAACTACGTAAAATGTGTAGCAGCAAAAATTGAAAAATTAAATATGGTACTAATTGTAATGTACAGACCCCCAAACACGCCAACCTCAAAATTCTTAGATTCCATTACAGAGGTAAGAAACTTGGTAAAAGATCTACACTCTCCAACCCCAAATATTTTTCTCTGTGGTGATTTTAATTTCCCATTCATGAAATATAAAAGGATAGGAAAAAATATATGTATACACCAGGACAAGGGGGGCACACGAGAAGACCAGGAGCAGGTAAAAATGCTACTAGCTCTAGCTGCTGAATTTATGTTAACGCAAGAAATAACAGAAAACACAAGAAAAAACAACTGCCTAGATATGGTATTCACAAACAACAGTAATCTAATTGATAATGTAGAAATATCCCCAACTATGATATCGGACCACAACATCATTGAAATAACAACTAATATAAAGGCAACAGGAAAGGAAAGAACACGCACAACAGAAAGAAGCAAATTCGAAATTTTTAATTTTCACTCCAAAGCTATAAACTGGGAAGATGTGATATCCAGCATGGAAGTAATAGATTGGAAAACCATTTTCGAGGCCAAGACAACGGAGGAGATGCTAATGATGTTAGAGGAGAAGACGTTAGAAATTGTAGAAAAACATGTCCCAAAGATACAACAAAGAGGAAAGAGAAGCAGGTTCGAAAGACAAAAGAGGGCATTGTTTCGAAAGAGAAAAAGAGTGACTGCAAAATTAAGTAATTGTAAAGATAACAACATCAGAAAAATATTAAATGATAAACTGCAAAGTATCGATGTCGTTATACAGGAACTAATCGAGAAGCACACAGAAAGAGAAGACGACGCTATAGAAGCGATAAAGGCTAACTCAAAGTACTTCCATAATTTCACAAAAATAAAGTCGAAAAACCATGCGACTATCGGACCTTTAAAAAATGAGAACAGTGATTTATCTGATGATCTAACAGAAGTATCTGAAATATTAAGAGCTCAGTACGAATCATCTTTCAGTATCCCAAAAACTGACAAATTGATATGCGATAGAAACGCGTTCTTTGAAGAAGAACCACAAGGGGAAAGTATAACGGATTTCGACTTTACGACGGATGATATTACACAAGCCATAGGGAAACTAAAAACACACTCAGCGGCAGGACCGGATAAATGGAATGCCACACTGATCAAAAACTGCAAGAATGCAATCGCTGAGCCCCTATACTGGATATGGAGACGATCACTAGACACGGGAGAAATACCGGGCATCCTGAAGAGCGCGAACATAGTCCCAATATATAAAGGAGGCGATCGATCCGAGGCCAAAAACTATAGGCCAGTATCGCTTACATCCCATCTCACTAAAATATTTGAAAGAATAATTAGACAGAAAATCTATGACTTTGGAAACTCAGAAAAAATTCAATGATAACCAACACGGGTTTCGGTCAGGCAGATCATGCCTATCACAACTAATGGAACACTACAACCAGGGCCGTTCCATGGCATAAGCAAACTAAGCGGCCGCTTAGGGCCCCGCTGCTACTAGGGGGCCTCTAGACAGGCTCCCAGGTCATAGCTCAGTGGGCAAGAATAGGAATACAGCTGAAGTTATTATTATTATTATTATTGTCGTATTAATTAAAGTTTTTGTATGAGACAAATGTGATAAAACGGAGACAAACGAAACGTTTTGGTCGTTTTGTGTAAATAACGTTTGTGAGATCTTATTTCTATATTATTTAACTTTATTCTTACTATCTGCTTATACTTTCCTAAATGCTTAATTTTTCTAGTATTGTAAAACATTATTATTATTATTATTATTATCATCATCATTATTATCATCATCATCATTATTATCATGCAGTGATGTACGTCTTGAGATCGGTCTCGGTCTCGAGACCCAATTTGCAGATCTCGATCTCGATCTCGGTCTCCGCTATTTAGATCTCGGTCTCGATCTCGGTCTCGACAGACGCGGTCTCGGTTTTTCTCACCGAGACCTTTCGAGACCGTAATGAAGCAGAAGAACGTTGAAACTGGGAAGATTTTGAACCGCAGGGAACAGTTACGGCGCGGCGGTACCTCTTAGAGATCGATGAATCTCATATTTTAGACAACTGCTCTCCAATAAAGTTTTGGCACCAGAAAAGGATAAATTCCCATCACTGGCCAATATTGCCATGACTGTTTTAACAGTGCCTGCCTCTAGTGCTCCAATTGAGCGTGTATTTAGCCATGGAGGCATAATAATGAGGCCCCACAGAAGTCGAACTTCAGCTGATCTTCTGAGCATGCTGATGTTCCTTAAGTGTAATGAGCACCTATCATGCTTTAAATAAATGCACAAGTCAAACTGGGTAGTGGGTACGTTCATTAAACCTTCTGTAACAGATGTAAAAGAAGTAAATAAATAAAAAGTATATATATATATATATATAATACAGGGTGGGCCGTAAGTTTGGATCCATAGGAAAATATTTATTTTAATACATAAATTACAACAAATGGTAAATACTTAAAATGAATATCAACTTTAACTCGTAAATGCGTATCCGTGATACTGTACAGTGGTTCGTACTCCAGTATAAACAACAAATTATAACAAATGCTCAAATTGGCGGCCTCTGACATCGAGACACTTAGGGATGGAATTTATGATTTTTAATAATTCTTCGAATTGACGTTCTCGAGATGCGTGTTTCATTTGATAATCTTCTTGTTGACTTTACTGGACTATTCGTTAAAGTTTCACATACCATTGCAGAGGTATTTTCATCAGTTGCAGTTTTTGGACGACCAGAACGCCGTCGATCATGTACACTTCCTGTTTCTTTGAAACGTTTAAACAACTTGCCAACAGTTGCATGTGTTACTGGATGCTTATCATATCAGGATGATTTCTATTGAATTCGGTAGCAACTTCTCTGTGTGTAGCGCCCTGTCTTGCGTACATGAGCACAAGTTCTACCCGGTCTTCTGTTGTTAGATTCGAAGCCATTTCTGGGCTGAAATAAAAAAAGTATTTGAGTATTTATACTGGAGTACGAACTACTGTACAGTATCACGGATAGGCATTTACGAGTTAAAGTTGATATTCATTTTAAGTATTTACCATTTGTTGTAATTTATGTATTAAAATAATATTTTCCTATGGATCCAGACTTTCGGCCCACCCTGTATATATTCATTTGTTAATTTATAGGCTACACTTTTTGCATTCAACACGCTACATCTGAGAAGTAGTTATTAGTTTATTAATATACTTAACAAAGTCTAATTTTCATAGTAGTGTAAAACAAATTGAAAGGGCATGAGCTGGTTCTCGATCTCGATCTCGGTCTCGAATTTAAGGGTCTCGATCTCGGAAGGTAGATCTCGATCTCGAACCTTTGATCTCGGTCTCGATCTTGGTCTCACAGGATCAGGTCTCGGTCTCGGTCTCAGTCTCGGACTTGGTGGTCTCGACTACATCACTGTTATCATGATTATTATTATTTAGCAGATTAGTTGTGGTTAACTAGATGTGACTTCGTGCATCTTGGAAAATGAAACGACATTATCCATCAGGAGCTGAAAAACGGAAAAAGAAGAAAATAGAGGAGGAGAAGCTTTCCAGTAGCACACGTGAGATGTGCCACTTGTATATTCTTATGATTACAGTTCAGGCAACTAGGTTAGGTAAACCATCAAGCTAGGCAAGTGCTCAGGAATCGTGTAGAGTAAGCTAGTCTCTGTAATATTTATAATATTTCGAAATGTGAAATTTAATGGATCACATCACCTCAAATTCTGTTCACACAGATCAATTATCAAACAAGATAAGAAAGAGTATTTTAGCAAAATCTAAGAGAATATGTAATGTTATGTTCTTCTCAGGAGCACTACTGAAATATTTGGAAAAGCCATCCTCAGCAAAGCCTGATGAGCATCATGAGCCAACAGCAGGACCATCCTCTATGCAACCTCAAACACCAGTAGAAGTAGAGCCTGATGAACTAACAAGTGGCCCATCTTCTGTTCAGCTTCAAACACCACACACAGGCATTTCTACTGAGCAACAAGAACCAAGATCTGCTCCACCGCTTGATCCGTATGACTGGCCAGTTGTCCTGTCAGATGCCTTGAAAACAGATCTGGTGTCTTGAGGACCATTTCAAATCAGTCCAGATTTCACATTCCCTAAAAGAGAAGACGGTAGAAACTTTCATCTCCATTACATGTGCAGAACATTAATTAATGGGGAAAAAATAAAGCGAAGCTGGCTGATGTACTCTAGAAGGAATGATGCTCTTTATTGCTTCTGCTGCAAGGTGTTTTCAAGGAAGTCGTACAAACTAATTACGGATGGACTTTCAGACTGGATAAACGTTGGTTCGCTTCTGAAAGGTCATGAAAATAGTTCAGAACATGCAGATAACATGGCAACATGGAAGGATCTGGAACTGCGGCTAAAAACTGGGAGGACCATTGACCAAACTGAAATGTCATTAATGGAGGTAGAGCGAAGACGCTGGCGAGATGTTCTCACACGTCCTGTAAGTATAATCCAATCACTGGCAGAGAGAAACCTTGCTTTCAGGGGGTCTTCCTCTGCATTGTACAATCGAGACAATGGCAACTTCTTGAAGGAGGTTGAGCTGCTTGCCAAATTTGATCCAGTGATGAAACAACACATCAGCAGAGTCGAAAGTGGCCAGCCAATATAGTCATTCAAGTTACCTTGGAAACATCATTCAAAATGAGCTCATTGGGTCCATTAGTGAGAAGGTCTTGGATGCCATTGTTGCAGAAATAAAACAAGCTAAATATTACTCATTCATTTTAGACTGCACTCCAGACATAAGCCACCAAGAACAGATGTCGATTATTATCAGAACTGTTAAAATGGGTGAAGTACCAAAAATAAAAGAATACTTCTTGGGCTTTCTTGAGGCTTCAGAAAGTACAGGCCTGGGTTTATCAGTTCTGATTCTGAAGAGACTAGATGAACTGAATATTCACTTTGATGACTGCAGAGGACAATCATATGACAACGGAGCGAACATGAAGGGCAAGAACAAAGGTGTTCAGGCAAGGTTATTAGAGACGAACTGTCGTGCACTTTATGTTCCATGTGGGGCTCACACTCTGAATCTTGTAGTGGCTGATGCAGCTAAAGCTTCCACAGATGCCATCAGCTTCTTTGACAACGTACAAAAATTGTACACCCTTTTTGCAGCAGCTACACTGAGATGGACAATCCTAAAGAAGCACGTGAACATAACACTCAAGTCTTGGAGTGAAACCAGGTGGGAGAGCCGGCTTAAGAGCATTGAGGCTGTGCGATACCAGAGCCACAACATCAGAGAGGCCCTGTTGGAAGTCAGAAACAATGCCACAGATGCCATAGCCAGGACTGAAGCACAAGCACTTGCAGAGGAGGTAGGGTCTTATCGCTTTCAGATTTGCACAGTAGTATGGTATGACATTCTTCATGCAGTTAACCATGTGAGCAAACGTCTGCAGTCTCCTACAATGCAGTTTGATGTGGCAGTCAACCTCCTCACATAAACAAAAGACTCGCTCACCAGCTACAGAAACACAGGTTTTGTTGCAGCACAAGTCGTAGCTAGGGACATATGTGAGGAAATGAATGTGGAGGCTGTGCTGAAGGAGAAGAGGCTCAGATCCACAAAAAAGCACTTTGCTTACGAAGCTCCTGACGAACCATTTACAGAAGCCTTAAAGAGGCTGGAAGTCAAATTTTTCAATGTGGTGGTGGATTGTGCCATCGGGTCAATAAATGAGAGATTCAAAACATTAGATGATGTGAGGGACATATTTGGGGTTCTCCTAAACTTCACCACAATGAACAAGGAAGGCTTGTCCTGCAAGTGTGAAAAGCTCTCTAAGATACTGAGCTCTGGAGCTGACTCTGACATTGATGGAAGAGAACTGGCCCTCGATATTAAGAACTTGCCGACTTTACCTTCACACAACATGACTGCATTGGAGCTTCTCTCCTTCATTCATCAGAAGCAACTGGAGGAACTATACCCCAATCTCTGGGTTGCACTAAGAATTGCCTGCACTCTACCTGTGACAGTAGCGTCAGCCGAGAGGAGCTTCTCTAAGATGAAGCTAATCAAGAACTACCTCAGATCATCAATGGGGCAGGATCGCCTCAGTGGCCTTGGCATCATAAGCATCAATCAGGACGTTGGCAGGGAGATTTCATATGATGATGTTATTGATGATTTCGCCCAGAAAAAATCTAGGAGACAAAAATTTTGAAGATACAAACTGTTCTATATAACTGTTAGCTATTACACGATTGTATCGTAGAGTTAGTAATTGTTTGGTAGTTGATAATTGCATTATTTTTTTATACATATTTCTGTCATTTATTCTAAAAAATGTATAAGCTAATTTTCAGGAATTTCATGAAGAATATTTTTTCTGTTTGTCTTCTGAAAGTACATATTTGTTGTTTTGGACATAAATGTTTCATTAAAATTGTTTCATAATTGTTTTTTATTAACACAGCCATTTCTTGTATGTGTGTGCTGAGGTGATGTAGTAAGGCGTGAGTTGGTGGATGGAGGGGTGGGGCCTCAAATGGGTATACTGCTTAGGGCCCCCTAATGGCTAGAAACGGCCCTGACTACAACAACATTATTGATTCACTTGAAAGTAATGAAAACTATGATGTACTATACACAGACTTTGCTAAAGCGTTCGACAAGTGTGACCACGGAATCATAATACATAAACTGAAATATATGGGAATAACAGGAAAAGTAGGGAAATGGATATATAATTTCCTTAGTGAGCGGCGGCAAGTCGTTACAGTACAAGGAGTATCTTCATCAGAATCAGAGGTCCTCAGCTCAGTACCACAAGGAACAGTATTAGCTCCACTACTCTTCATAATCATGATAACTGACATAGATGAGGACGTTACCAGAGACAGCACAGTAACATCCTTTGCGGATGACACAAAGATCAGTAGAAAAATAAGAAACCCAGAAGATAGAGGATCTCTACAAACCGACATAAACAGAATCTACAAGTGGACGGAAGACAACAATATGAAGTTTAACACCGAGAAATTTCAGCTACTACGGTACGGAAAAAGAGAAGACCTAAAATCCATGGAATATTATACCCCAAATGGACAGGAAATTCAGAGAAATTCCAGAGCAAAAGATTTAGGGGTTGTAATGACAGATGATGCGAAATTTCAAAACACAAAATAAGATAGCAGTAAACAGAGCAAAGAGAATAACGGGACAGGTATTGAGAACCTTTAAACGAAGGGATAGGAATGTAATGATTCCTCTACTGAAAACACTAATAATACCCAAATTGGAATACTGCTCGGTCCTAACATCCTCATATAAAAAAGAAGGCATTAGACAGCTGGAAGGGATCCAGAGAAGCTTCACAGCCAAGATCAATGGGTGCAAAGAACTAAATTACTGGGAAAGGTTACGGGAACTAGACCTATATTCACTGGAAAGGAGAAGAGAGAGAGATACACCATTATTTACACTTGGAAAATAATGGAGAAACTAGTCCCTAATCTTACTCTGAACCCTATAACTCCCGAAACAACGGTGGAAAGTAGAAACGGTAGACTGTGTCGTATTCCCAAATTGAAGGCGAGACAGGGAACATCCTTAACCCTGAAAGAAAATAGTTTTGTAGTGAGAGGACCAAAACTGTTTAAACAGTTGCGCAAAGACCTAAGAAACACGAAGGGAGTTGCAGTGGAAATCTTCAAAAGAAGATTAGACGCCTGGCTCAGAACAATCCCCGATGAGCCGGGCGTACCTGGCTATGTGAGGTGGAGAGCGCAAGAAACCAACTCACTACAAGCTTGACCTTCGCGAAATGAGAAATCATCGCGTGAAACCTTTATAAGGTTGTAAGGTAAGGTGTATATATATATATATATATATATATATATATATAGTAAAAATATTAAAACTGGACGCTGTTTTGTTTAATTCATATGTTACAAAGTGTTTGGTATAAACAGGTTAAGCTATTATCGAATTTGCAGTACAAGATGGCGTATGCTTCAGTTTTCTCTCGATCAACACAACTTTTCAAATTGTCTTTCACTTTTCCGCTGTCTTCATAGATCTTCGATTTTAAAATTTTTTCAGTTTCATTACAAATCTACTGGGGAAGGAACCTCCCATTTTCTTCGCGGTAGGCATACAAGTGTTTCTGTAACCCTACCAAGGTCCGCTACCTACACTTTTTTGTGGGAATGTTTTCATAATATGGCCGACATTACTTTATCGTAATCAGTTTAAAATCACCATTTTTAATCCCCCGAATGAAAAGTTTTAAGTTTGACTCTTTCAAAATGTCAAGGTTTCTCTCTCTTTTTAAAATTAATCCTATAATCAGTGTATGGGTTTAATCCAGGCAGTCCTTAAAAATTCGTTTGGTAGCCCGGATCCGGACCGCTGTCGGTTATTGGTGACCCCCTGTGGTAGGAGCCCATTCGTCAAAACGCTTGTTTCTATAACGACTACACCAGCAAACCCGATGTGGGGTCACTTTCAAGCTCGGAGTTGACAGTTGCCCGTAAATGAAATGACTTCAAAATATATTTCAGTTAAAAATGAGCTCTTTTTGTTATGACCTTTTTGTTTTTGTGTCTTAAATGTTCTTGTTTCGCGCACTTGATTTTGACACTCGTCGCGTTCTTGTACGTTGATTTTGATACTCGTCGCGTTCTTGTACGTTGATTTTGACACTCGTCGCGTTCTTGTACGTTGATTTTGATACTCGTCGCGTTCTTGTACGTTGATTTTGATACTCGTCGCGTTCTTGTACGTTCATTTTGATACTCGTCGCGTTCTTGTACGTTGATTTTGATATGGTGGTGAATAAGAAGGATAAAAAATTTGACAAAAATTTAACCAAAAATTTTACCAAATTTAATCAAAACTGCAAATTTTTAACTTCACCTTAAAAAAATGTCAAATTCAAATGAACGCAACGAGATCATCATTCGTATGGGAAAAAGTTAAAACAAATACCAAGTTTTTTTTAAGTGAATTTAAATATTTTTATCAAACATTTTAAGTTCATGTAAATACAGTCATTTAAGAAGGTTCTGTCTCAAAACTTCGTGTTTCATAGGTAGAATATCGGTTTAAAGATAGGACTTTTTTTTTGAGCCGACTGGACATGATATTTATTTCGTCTGTTATAAAAAGACTCCTCTCATCATCATCATCATCATCATCATCATAACTTTTTGTTATATTCTTCATACTTTTTTTTCTTTTCTTATCCTCTCTTTACTTGTATGTCTGTAGTTTGCATGGTATGACTGTTTCTTTGAGTTAAGACTGTGTTTGCATGGTTTGTAAACGTTCTTATTTTACTTCTTTTCATCTTTCACCCCTTTCCTATTCTCTTCGACTATTTTTCCGACTTGTCAGCAGTGGCTGGCGGATGATGATGGTGAGTCTTTCTCTCTCTTTTTCTGAATAAATGTTAACCCACGAATGATAGGTTTTGCTACTTAACCCCTTATTCTCTTCTTTTAACTCCCTATTCTCTTCTTTTAACCCCCTACTCTCTTCTTTCTCTCGGGCTGACCTTAGAGTGGATCTTAGGGTCTTTGTTAGCATTACCTTCTGTAGATCTGTAGATCATCATCATCATCATTGCTAAAAGCGTCTCTCTCTCTCTCTCTCTCTCTCTCTCTCTCTCTCTCTCTCTCTCTCTCTCTCTCTCTCTCTCTCTAGGTCCTAATTACCAAATTCTAATTACAAATTATATCTTACGCAATATATCTATTCTTTTAATTATAATAATTGACATGTGGAACCATTTTTTTGAGTACTTACATGACTTAACAGTACGTCTTAGAAGAATAACTCTCAAATATCGAACTTTAATATCATTATTTTAGTTATACTTATCATGATTTTATTAAATATATTATATATATATATATATATACGTATTGAATATTCACTATTGTTCACCATTATTCAACATCACTCCACCTTTTATTCACCTGTTTTGTTTAACTTATTAAAATCGAAGCCTGTAAATTTGTACGTTTCATTGAAAAAATATTTCTGGTTTGAAAAGACTGTTAAAATAAGGGCATGAAACACGTACAGAAGAGATAGAATCACACTTCTGTTCTAATCAAGTCCTACTTACTTTGTGATCCTGAGTCAGATCTGATCTTAATGTTAAAATTAATTACATTTAATAGAAGTCTTACGATTCGCGTGAGGTCAGTTGTACGCATGCTCGATGAAGCTTTGACGTACAACACGCAACCAAATTTTATTTAAATTTTAATTCTTTTAAATTCGGTACAGAGTGGAATTGGAATTTAGTGATAAAAATCAACAATGGTGACTCAGCAACGCGGATTATACGACTTATCTCGAGTTTTCTCCCTAAAAACTGTATGAAAGTTAAGAGGTAAATTGTTAGTAGGTTACTTCTAAACACACACACACACACACACACACACACACCACATAACGCTTCAATAAATAAACTAAATTTGATTTATGCTGAAATAACGGTAAAAACATTAACAACAGTTTTGACTCTTTCTTTGTGGAATTTGAATATTATATAAAGATTTTGTGATGAAAAAAAGGTTTCTTATATCGTACATACAAGGTGGCCCAAAAAGGTACCTACCAAGTTTAAGCCTTTGTAAGTTAATGTTGGTAGGTACCTTTTGGGGCCACCCTGTATTTTCATCAATAACACCATGTAAATGGCATTTGAACTTATACATTGATTTCCTTTAATGGTTTTCAAAAAATAATTTTTATTTTATTTTTTAGATTTAGTGTAAAGACAAAAGACTAAAAGTATTTTACATCCCAAACACGATAACTTTATCGTGTACGATGCATGTGGATCGAAGATAAAAGATTATTTGATCCTTCTTATAGTGAATATCCAACAACCATGACCTGCTATTATTGTGATTATAACCTATAACTGGGAGTTGTTAACTTCGTTTTACATCTAGATACATGCGATGGAGCTAATTTGTTGTTATATATATATATATATATATATATATATATATATATATACAGTGGTGTAGCTTTTTTTGGTAGACGGAACGGCGTTCCCTCACTATTTCAAATAAATCCGAACTTACAAATCTCTAACGTCATGAAATTTTAATTCCCACCCCTAGAAGAAATATGAGAAAGAATCATTAACTGCTTCATTTCTTTTAGCTTCGACTGAGGTAATGCTAGCCTATAAAGATCTGGTGAAACAGTCACCACGGCGTACCAGTTGTTAACTATTTTTTAGTTAATCATTCCAGTTGTTAGCTATTTTTATTGATCGTACTGGATGTCGTATATCTAATGACACTGGAAATACTGCATCTTCAACCTTGGAATATATCCTAATATCCAGTGCATATGACCTCAAAATATCCCTGAAATTGGTCAGATTTCAAAAGATTTCCCGGGGGACTTACAGTGCCCCCGGACCCCCAGCTGTATGGGCTCGCCGCGCTCGCCATTGTCCCCCCCGCATCTGAGTAACACTTTCAAAATGCGTTCCCTCACTTCTTTATTTAGCACTACACCACTATATATATATATATATATATATATATATCACACATGGCCCAAATAGAGTGGCGAGCAGTTTTAGAGAATAAAACAACTAAAGAAATGCTAACAACCTTGGTAGAAAAGACGCTGAGAATTTTAGAAAAATATGCTCCGAAAATACAACCAAAAGGAAAGAGGAACTGGTTAGAGAGGCAAAAGAGAAGAATATTCCGCAAAAGAAAGAGAGTAGCGGAGAAGTGTAGTGTATGTATTGGGTTTTTAAAGATAATAATGTCTAATAAGAAATTAATGTTTTGTTTATGAGAATTTAATAATGCTTTGTTTAATAAAGAAGAAAATAACACTGTGTAACACTGATTATGTTTATATAGAATTTTTTATGTTTTTATATGCATTTGTGGGAGCTGAGTCCAAATCTGGCCTTGGTTTGTGTGTATCATTAATGGTTTCAGAGATAATCCATTTTTCATGTTTTACCAGTATAATGTTATTATGGGCGCAACAATATCAGAATAATCAGGAATTGTTGAGAACAATCCGGATGTTCGTTGACAGTTTCTTGCTCTAGAAATTGCCCGAAAACTTCCACTGTGCTATATAAAGAAGAGCGCAGAGTCTGAGAAGTCAGTAAGTGTGAGCACACAAAGAAAGCAGGTTGTTTGTCTGATGGTTACCAGCACTGAGGTACTGTGTTTCTCTGCTTCTCTGTGCTGACGATTTGAGTGTTATCGATCCTTTTTTATTGCGAACATTATTTCAGTGTTGTGAATACATCTTTTTTTCTGGAATCTGTAATCTGTTGCAGATTTAATAACTCTTCTCTCTGTATCTGCAGGTTATGATTAATGTAGTACAGTTTGGTAAAGAGAATGGCAACTAGAGCTTGTAAACACTCGCCGGATATATTCTGCTACGTTTGTGGGTATTACATAGGCCCCAAGCAAGTATCGCACAAGATTGTGAAAGGCACCAAGTTCTGGATCGCGTATCTGCTCTATTTTGGTATGCCTATGGGTGACCAAGATAAGCCCTGGGCACCCCATGTGATCTGTGGAAGCTGCCGCTCCACACTTGAAGGGTGGCTGCGGGGAGTACGAAAGGCAATGCCCTTTGCGGTACCCAGAATATGGAGAGAACCAAAGAGCCACCACGACGATTGCTATTACTGTATGGTAGATGTTTCTAAGTACAGGAAAGTTAAAGGAAGGCAGACTCTTCAGTATCCAAGCATAGTGTCGTCCATAGCTCCTGTACCACATGGCGAAGGTCTTCCAATACCACGTCCACCAGAACAGGTATCTATCCATTACTTTACCTTCTGTATTTACAGACTGTGGGTCATTATGTGTCGATTTTTCTTAGTGCTGATACTCTTCTACATATATAGCTATGCCTATATTTTGTTTCTTTGCTTTGCAGGTTGAAAATGAGGATGCAGCTAGCTCATCTGAGATGTCGGCTGGTGAGGACAGTCATGATGAAGAATATACAATAACTTTCAGTACAAACCCTCACTTTCCAAATCAGAGGGAATTGGACGACTTAATTAGAGATTTGGGTCTGACGAAATCAGGGTCTGAGCTTCTGACCTCCAGACTCAAAGAGTGGAATTTGCCTGGAGAAGACTGCAAGAGCACTGTATACCGAAAGCGGCATGAAGAGTTTGCAAGGTTCTACGATGTCAGTGGCTCTCTCTGTTATTGCAGCGAGGTTAATGATCTATTCACAGCTATTTGAATTTAGTAGGGACCACCGCTAGCCACCAAAAAATGTCGTGTACCTCATTCAATTCATTGTTTTATTCGTTATTTATTTTTCTACTGTCCTCTTATCATTTCTCTTTTTTCTCTTTACACCCGCTTCACTGTACTTTATAACCACGGGCAGACGGGTAGACGTGGCTGCCATTAAACTTTCGAACAAAGCAAAGGGAGACCGGGGATAATTACACGCTTTTATTCACTATTTACTAACTTTTTATTTATACCGAAACAATTGGACCAACGGAGTAAAGCGAGTGCGGAATTAGTGTTAACATTTAATCGTGGAGAGAGACATAATTAATATTTTAAATAAACAATAACATTCTAATACGAAAAATCACCTAACCAAGTAAAATCCCGCCCAAAGACTGAATTGCCAAAATTGTGCATTTTACTCAGCCTCCAGCTTCGGCACATCTCAGATGTTGCCAATTTCTATTTTTATATTTTTAATTTCAAACAAAACATTATCAATTTCTTATTTACATACAAACCATAATTAAATTTCTTATTAAACATTATTTTCTTCTTTATTAAACAAAACATTATTACATTCTTATAAACAAAACATTAATTTCTTATTAGACATTATTATCTTTAAAAAACCCAATACACTACAGAAGTTAGCTAATTGTAGAGACAACAGTGCCAGGAAAGTAATACAAGAAAAACTGGAGCGTATCGATAGGGAAATACAAACCCTGATTAAGGGACATATAGAGAGGGAAGAGGAAAAGGCGGTAGAAGCAATAGAGGAAAATCCAAAATACTTCTACAGCTATGCGAAAAGGAAAACAGAAACACGCTCCACATCAGGCCCTTAAGGAAAGGAAATAATGAACTAACGGAGGATCTAAAAGAAGTATCTGAAACATTGAGAGCCCAGGTTGAGAGGAGGTTGTATAACAGATTTTTATTTTACCCCAGAAAATGTAGCGAGAGCTATAGGATAAACCAAATCACATTCAGCTGCAGGTCCAGACAAATGGAACGCATTAATTATTGATTGAAAACTGTAAAACTGAAATAGCTTCACCCTTATACTGGATATGGAGAAGATTCCTAGACACTGGGCCCTGGGGAAATACCAAGCATCTTAAAAAGAGCGAACATTGTCCATATATATAAAGGAGGGGATATATCTCAAGCAAAGAACTATAGACCAGTCTCATTGACGTCCCACCTCACTAAAATATTTGAAAAAATAGTCAGAGAGAAAATCTATGACTTCTTGGAGACACTGGAAAGATTCAACGAAAATCAGCACGGATTCCGATCAGGAAGATCATGCCTATCACAACTTATAGAGCACTATAACAATATTCTAGATGCACTTAAAGGCAATGAAAACTACAATGTCATATACACGGATTTTGCTAAAGCTTTCAACAAATGTGGATCATGGTATAATAGCACATAAAATAAAACAGATGGGAATAACAGGCACAGTTGAAAAATAGATCTACAACTTCCTCAGAGAACTTCTACAGGTCGTCAAATATATATCATCATCAGAATCAGACGTACAAGGTACAGTACTGGCCCCACTCCTATTCATTATTATGCTAACAGACATAGACAGTGAAGTAAACAACAATAGTATAGTAACATCCTTTGCGGACGATACAAAGAGCAGCAGAAAAATCAGCGATGCAAAAGAGGTGGAGGCCTTGCAGAGGGACACGAACAAAATATACAAATGGTCAGAAGACAACAACATGACAATTAACACCAAGAAATTTCAGCTCTTGAGATATAGTAGAAATAAGGAACTTAGCATATTATGTTCCAGACAGACAATTCAGAGAAGCACGAAAGTGATCGATTTGGGGTTTATAATGACCGATGATGCCAAATACGAGACACAAAATCAGATAGCGATAAACAAAGCAAAAAGAGTCGCGGGACAGGTACTAAGAACGTTCAAAAGAAGGGACAAGACAGTAATGATTCCCTTGCTGAAAACACTGATCTTACCAAAACTTGAATACTGCTCAGTTTTGACGTCCCTATATAAAAAGAAGATACTAGTAAACTAGAACAGCGTTCCTCAACCTTTTTCGTACTGCAGATCCCTTATCAAAATCTTGATATTTTTGGGACCCATCCCCAAAAATTATCTTTTGCATTATGATTAAAATATTATATTTAAATAAATAAAAACAACTTAAGCAGACAGATAATACGAGTTAGGTACCTGTAATTTTAATTAACAATCTATTGTCAGGTTATTGCAATGATGTTTTTATGAGCAATAAAATTATAATATTATTTTAACAAAACAAACAAAACCGTTAAGCAACCTAAATTCTAAAACATATCTCACGAACCTATTTCAGTAATTTCAATCGAACAACCGAGAAACACGTGAAAAAGGCGATCAAAGACTCGCGAAAACACGAAAAAAATCATTTCAAAACGTTTGTTTTTTAAAGTTTCAAAAGTAACCGAAAATGTTATCGGGTAGAGGTCAAAATTAGCCACCACAAAAAATGGGGGAAAAAAATTGTTTTACTGAATATAATCTAGTCAACTCACGGACCACTTGTTGAGAACCGCTGAACTAGAAGACACTCAGAGACATTTCACAGCTAAGACTGATGGCTGCAAAGAACTCAACTACTGGGAAAGACTACGTAAACTAAATCTGTACTCCCTGGAAAGAAGAAGAGAGAGGTACACCATAATCCATGACTCCAGATTTGAAAAAATTTACTGGAGCACAGCTCTGAATTTACTTTTTTTCCCCTTACACCACTAGATAGGTTAATGATAGTAAACTCTTGAATTGACGACATACCAATTACAAATTGTTTTAGCTAAACATAATAATACAATAATGTACAGTTTATAACTCACCTTAAGTTTATTTATTCATTGCAGCAGCAACAGTGGACGATGTTAGACCTTGCATGTAGGCATTTGTTGTGAATTTACCGCCATGTATGCTTGCCTTTTGCTTGGCCACTGATCAATGGCTTTCTGTGTGATCATTACAGCAGATCTAGTGCCTGGAGCTGGACCCTCCTTCACAATTCTGCACAGCTTAGTCAAATGAGATGGCTTAATGGATCCTTTGTGTTCAACAATGTAACCAAGAATGGAGAATGTCCCTTCAGCTGGTGCTTCACTCCAGGCAGTTGATCCATCTTTATCAAAATGCTTTAATCTCTCTGTGATTCCTTTCCACAGCTGTTCTATATATTCTGTCAGCCAATTTATCACTGAGTCTTTTGTAAAACTACTTTCAGATCTGGTTCTGGATGGTCTAGCAACTTCAGCAACCTGGTAGTAATCAGAACGTTTCTTGATGTATTTGTAAACTTCATTTAGGATGTAATCCTCAGCTGTTAGTTCCTTTTGCTGCCCTGTGGTATCGTGCTTAAATTCAGAAACTACATCATTTGCATTTCCTCCATTAGCTAATTTGGAAATTGTTTCCATCACTCTTAACATAACAGTTTTCCCTCCTTCTTTATAAATATATTTTCTACAAATTCTGCACTAACTGTGGTTTTTTGAGCTACTTGCAACATAATCTTTGTTACATAGGAAATCAATACATAGAACTTGGCACTAATTTCTTTCTCTTGTGGATGATCAAAAAACACACATTTTCCACAAATCTGTCAAATTGATCAAATTCGTAATTAACCATGCGAGTATCAGATTTGAGTTTTGGTCTCTTAAAACCAATGATATTGTCAAGAACCATATTGGTATAGTCAAGGCCTGATCTCAGATTTGAAGAGTGATTCTGAATAAAGTCTAAAAGCTCACTTAGTTTACAAATTTTCTTCAATGCATCAACGTGGGCTCTGTTCACAAGATGCATTAAGTCCCATCGAAATTTGAAATTTTCTCCAAACAACTTTTTCATTTCGTTTTTAAATGGCTCGTTGTCCTTACAAAAAGCCCCATCTCCAACCATTCCAGATACCTTGGATTTAATTGCTTCTTCAGATAGTTTCAAGTGATTAGGAGACTTCAACACATCAAAAATTTCATTGGCCAAATAAACTCCTGATTTGCTGCGTACTAAATTTACCCCAGCAAGTTTTACAGTCTTATCTTCTTCACTCATAACTAATACAACTAGCATGCTTAATCCCAAAATTGTTCCAATGTCAGATGTTATTGTTACTGAAGTTTGTTCTAAGAACCACTTTACAGTTTGTTCTTTAAGTTGATTATCTAATAGCTCACAAATTGTCTCGCACGCATGTGTGCTATGATTCAAATTTCCAACCTCACAACCTGACCTATGTAATACAGCTAGAAGTACTGGATATAGAGCCCGTGCAGTGTTTGTTTTCATTATGTAGTATAAGATGTTGCCACATAAGTCTTCTATGCGTTTAGTAATGTTCCGAGAAGATGTTTTCATCACTTCATAAACAGCAGCTCTTTGATGATGCTGAAGTTTAATTAAATGTCTCTTCAGGTGGGTTTTCAGATTTCTAAACCATCTCTCTTGATTTTCTCCTTGTTTGCATACATAGGTTAAATCTTTAACATTAAAGTAACCTTTTATGTTAGAATGTTTGTCTGAAGCACATGCTTTGGGGTCTGTGCAAGCTATGCAATATAATGTAAACATTTTATCATCAGAAGCATCATCAATATCTTCTTGATTATCATCATCTTCATCCTCAACAGCTATATCTACATCAGGCATATTAGTGTCACTATTTGCAATGTTTTCCATTATATCACTTGGTACTGAAAATGAATCATCAGCATGCCCTAGATCCTTCTTTTCCACCAATTTGAATGTAGATTTGATCAAATCATTGTTCAGGATTTCTTGTATTGATTTACACTTGCTTAAATGGGCTATGGAAATGTCAAATTTGTTGCTTTTTGCTTTATTAGATTTGGATGCAACACTTGAACTTGAAGGCATATTTTGACTCTTCTCTTTATTAACCACAACAGCTTGGTGAGTTTCTTTTGTTAGGCGCAAAATTGCATTCAATGTCTTCTGGATTTGGGAATTTTCAAATTCCTCTAAAGCAGTTTTGTTAGATGTCTGATGCGCAGATTCCTCACTTACCTTTTGTTTCTTAGGTGGAGGAGAAGCACTTTCTTCAGTCTGTGAAACATCTAGTGAAAAAGTTTCATTTTCTAGATTAGCAGTTGATGAAGTTGGTTCATTTTTCTGAGGTCTAGCACTAGCACATTTTGTGAACAAACTAAATGACTGCTTTGCCGTATCTCTTTGCTGCACTTCATCCTGGTATTTCTTTACTGCAATATCTAAGCTGTGGGCCCAAACTCTGGGACCTCTTGTATTGTAACAAATATTTTTTTTGGAATTAAAATGTTCCTCCCAGTTTTGCTTCTTTGAATATTTGTTCTTGCATTGACCACAAAAGTAACCCCTTTTAACACCCTCACTTTTCTCTCCAACTTCATCAATATTAGGATCCATTATTGATTATTGACTACCTGAAAAAATACAAAATAAGTAAAAGTTAGTAAATATAGTATGGTAAAAGTGAGTAAAAGTGAGTAAAAGTAAGTAAATATAGTACAATGAAAGTAAGTAAAAGTAAGTGCTTTAAACTTAGTAAAAGTAAGGAAGAGTAAGTAAAAGTAGGTAAGTTAAAGTAAGTAAAAGTAAGTTTAAACTTAACTAAACTTTTCAATTCTAGAGTCATGGTGGATTACTTAAAACCGCACAAGTAATTATCTGGCCAATTTATCAAACCTGGCCGAGATCAATGGAACATAGTCCAATCCTGATAATTTTATATTAAAAAAATATACATTTTAATAAAATTTTAATTATCAAAACATTGAAGCTTAACAAAAAATAAAAATAATTGTTAAATATGGAATTACCAACTAAACTTAAAATAACTAAATTTGTAATTTAAAAAAATTGGTTTGTACAAGAACGTATACGCAAAAAATTGCATAACGTCTAGCGGATGAACAAAACCCAAACCCAAATTTACTTTTTCTCATGGTCAAATTTACTGGAGCAATGTTCCCAAGATCCCAGGAATCTGGAGTCATGCCATAATCTACATATGGAAAATGATCGAAAAACTTGTACCAAACCTAAAACTAAACTCAATTACCATCCAAACAACGCTGGAAAATAGGAAAGGCAGAATATGTAGTGTTCCCAAATTAAAGGTCCGACAAGGACCTGTTCAACACTGAAGGAAAATAGCTTGGTTGTCAGGGGGCTCAAACTTTTTAACCAGTTTCCAAAGGCCCTCAGAAACGTTACAGAGGTCAAAGTTGAAGTCTTCTAAAGAAGATTAGATACCTGGCTCAGGACGGTACCAGATGAGCCGGATGTACTGGCTATATGCGACGGACGGAGAGCGCAAGGGAGCAACTCGCTCCTCCACCAAGCCAGGCCTAGGGGCCGAGCCAACAGCTTGATCTTTGTGTGAAAAGAAACCAACACACGGAACTACAACGAGGTCAACGAAGATCAACGATGTGTATATATATATATATATATATATATATATATATATATATTAGTGATGTAAACAAAAATTTTTGAAATGTCAGATGACTCAGCCTTTATTTGGTGTTTTTTGTTGAAAAATTACACTATGCAAAATTATAGGTTTTAAAAATAATATTTAGAGGTGGCTCAATGACTAAAGTTTCCCCTCTTTAGTATAAAGTTTGTCATTTGTAGAAGTTACAAAAAATTCTAATGTTCATACATGTATTGTACCGAGCATATATCGTACACAACATATTGAACACTACCCTGGAAGCGATGCCAGATCTGGGTAACTGAGGACTTGTGATGTATGCAGGGCCGGCTCTAGCATTTTTAAGGCCCTAAGCAAATTTTTATAGGGACCCATCGTGACTGTGCCAATGGAATCCTAATTATCTAATTATTTATTCGAATTAATTAACACTCTCTCTCAATCTTGAGACATTGATGATCTCAGGCATGCGTTAATGATCTTTAGTTTTGGAAGGCTCCTCTCTGCAGCAGCTATTGTGACTGGGAGAGTGACAGCAAAGACAGCAATTCAAAAGTTGAGAATGAAACACAAGAGTTTATCTTAACTGAGGCATATTATATGACACAAACTCCAAACAGAACCTCAACCAGCTTTCTCGTCTCTTGTGTGACGTAATTTTCTTCTGTTTTCTGATTGGTTGAACTCAATCGGTAGAGAATTTTCTGCTCCTTCTGATGGTTATCAATTTGTATTGCTTATGATGTCCATTTAGACAAATATAGGCCGTTTAATCGTAGCATGTGGCCATAATTAGGCGCCTGGATATAATTCGGCTGCGTTCCCCTACATTAGGATTACAAGGGGGCCCCTCTAAGTCTCATGGGGCCCTAAGCGATCTCTTAGTCCGCTTATAGCTAGAACTGTCCCTGGATGTATGGGCTCTGGAGATTCTTCTGATGTTGCCATAATGAGACTGCTTTTAAGCCAATCACGGCTTCAAGATCTCTATGATCGGTAAAGGCAACATGACACTTCTGCCAATTCCAGGGGATTAAACTAGTAATGCCATTAATAAAACACTACGTCAGGAGAAAACAATGAGCTGATCGTAGTCTCACTTGACAGACTTTAGAGTCATTGAGCAACCTCAAATTATTAATTTTAAGGCCTATAATTTTGCATGGCTTAATTTTTCAACAAAAGGCACCAAATAAAGGCTGGATCGACCTCTCTCTCTCTCTCTCTCTCTCTCTCTCTCTCTCTCTCTCTCTCTCTCTATATATATATATATATATATATATATATATATACATATATATATACAGGGTGTTTGAAAACTTTCTGTACAAATTGTAATGGGAGATAGGCAACACCAAGACAAACCCTTTTCGTCTATAAGTGTATGTCCGCTGACGTCACCATTCGGCGCGAGAGGGCGCCGCTGCAATTGGCTAAAAGGTGAAGTGGGCTAGACTCGCGCTTGCCGCGGGCATTCTTAAATCGGACGTAGTACGCGTAACATGGAGCGCTTCACGACTGCTGAGATGGCTGACATTCATATGGTGTATGGGGTTGCCAATGGAAACGGAAGAGCTGCTGTGAGGTTGTACCGACAGCGCTTCCCAAACAGACGTGTGCCAAACCACCAAACTTTTGCGCATTTGCATCGGCGACTGCGAGAAACTGGAACATTCCATGCAAACATGCATGACACTGGTCGGGAGAGAAACGTGCGCACTCCTGACAAGGAAGAAGAAATCCTACGGCGATTTGAGGACAATCCAAGCGCAAGCACGCGAGTTGTTGCACGTATCCTCGGTGTGAATCACGACCTGGTCTGGAGAGTGTTGCACGAGCAGCAGTTACATCCGTTTCATCGTCAGAGAGTCCAGGCATTACAACCTCGGGATTACCCTCTTCGTGTGGAATTCGCACGCTGGTTTCTGCAGCAGACAGCGGTGCAGCCTAATTTTCCGGCTTATGTGCTGTTCTCAGATGAGGCCTGTTTCACACGTGGGTGTGTTTAACATGCACAATTTTCGCGTGTGGGCGCACGCAAATCCACATGCTACACGGGTGCATGCTCATCAAGAACGGTTCGCCGTCAATGTTTGGGCGGGTATCGTCCATGGCAAGTTAATTGGGCCGTACCTGCTGCCTGCCCGACTCGACGGGCGGGTTTATCGGATATTTCTTGAAGAAACGTTGCCGGAACTGCTGGAAGATGTTCCCGTGGCTATTCGTAGACGAATGTGGTTTCAACACGACGGGGCCCCAGCACACTCCAGCAACGATGTGCGGGATTATCTGAACGCCACTTTTGGGGACCGATGGATAGGCCGGGGTGGGCCCGTAGCCTGGCCACCGAGATCGCCCGATTTAACATGCCTCGATTTCTTCCTTTGGCACACGTCTGTTTGGGAAGCGCTGTCGGTACAACCTCACAGCAGCTCTTCCATTTCCATTGGCAGCCCCATACACCATATGCATGTCAGCCATCTCAGCAGTCGTGAAGCGCTCCATGTTCCGCGTACTACGTCCGATTTAAGAATGCCCGCGGCAAGCGCGAGTCTAGCCCACTTCACCTTTTAGCCAATTGCAGCGGCGCCCTCTCGCGCCGAATGGTGACGTCAGCGGACATACACTTATAGACGAAAAGGGTTTGTCTTGGTGTTTGCCTATCCCCCATTACAATTTGTACAGAAAGTTTTCAAACACCCTGTAATATATATATATATGTATATATATATATATATATATATATATATATATATATATATATATATATATATAGGGTGTCTCAGAAGTCGCACACCATAGGCTTTACTCAGATTTGCGAGGTTTACGAGTCGAAATGGTTTATAAGTGATGTTTAATTATAATATATGTTCGATAATGTTCGGATAATAAAATTAATAGTATGTACGGGTAATAAAAAGCTATCTTAAAACAATTAAATTGAATGCAGTTACATTAGCCAATGGTGTCTCAGAAGTCGCGCACCATTGGCTAATGTAGATTCATTCAATTTATCTGATTAAAGCCTATGGCGCGCGACTTCTGAGACACCCTGTATATATATATATATATATATATATATATATATATATATATGTGTGTGTGTGTGTGTGTGTGTGTGTGTGTGTATATATATATATATATATATATATATAGAGTCTATATATATATAAAATAATAATAATTTATACACCGCAGTGGAGAAAATAAGTACACAGATGCTGGTGAATGTCTTCCGTAATGCAGCTGACAGATTTGAGACATGCAGAGACACTGATGGTACGCATGCAAAGCTAATACCAGAGTTTGCTATATAGTGTATACACATATTTGGTTATGCTGTTCTTTTATTTTCCTTATAAAATAAGTAAATAAACCACAGACAACGATCGCGTGAGACAACGAACATCAACGAAATTGAAAATAAGAACTTAATAAGATAAAATGTAAATTTGAAGGTGGCAAAAAGCTTCAACAAATCGCATCTCGAAAAGATCATTCAAGTTAGAGATAACCCCGAAAGAGAAACCTCTAACTGGGTGTCATTGTTAGTTGACCCTGGTTCGAGGTATTCTCTAACAATTTATTTTTATAGTATTATAGTTACGTTGGCAACCAAAATATTTTGCAACATATCATATATTGGCGGGTATTTGGAAGAATAGAGTACGAGGCATAAATTTTTTCACGGACCGAGTTTGTAAATACAATTTTTTTTAATAAATTACATTTGTCAAAAATGATCGTTCGTAAAGCTGTGATAGTTTTATTATGATAAATTTGTACCGAATTGGTCATCGTGGAAGTCGCACCCCTCCCCACCCCCTAAAAATATAAACGATATATTAGAATAAAGGAAGGAATAGTGAGAGAATTTAGCCGTTCTAATTGTAAGCATTTCACCGATAGAAAAGCTGATAATAAAACCCCACTCTAATAGACAGAGTTTATTTCCATAACAGTTTCGATGCCCACTGGCATCCTCTTCGGGTCGATACAAAAAAACGAATGAACCAAAAACAAGAGAGAAAACAGTCCAGGGACCATTAAGAAATTCGCACCTAGGTTAGATCCCGTTCTTCCGACCCCAGAAGGGCATTTTTATTAAAGGGACTCGCTTATAAGTACATTCGCACAAATTAAAACTACCTTCTTGTTCTATACATACAGAGTCTATTATTATTATTTTTTTACATAATTATTACATTTATTATTAAATTTATTACATTTAATATTGCGTTATTATTTATTACAGAAATTATAAATTTATTATTACATTGATTATTACATTGTTGTTTATTATACAGAAATTATAAACCGAAAAACGAATGAAAAAGGCGAGAAGGAAACAATCCAGAGACCATTCAGAAATTCGTACCTAGGCTAGATCCCGTTCCCCCGACCCCAGAAGGGCATTTTTATTAAAGGGTCCCGCTTATAATTACATTCGCACAAATTAAAAGTATCTTCTTGTTCTATACATACAGATTCTAATATTTTGACATAATTACTGCATTTATTATTGCATTTACATTTTTTAACATTCATTATTATTACCTTTACACTAATTATTACATTTATTTTATTACCTTTTTTATTACATTTATTGCATTTATATTTATTTCCACATTTATTACTTCCATTATTACATTTACATTTACGTTTATTATTCCATTTACATTTTACCAAAAAAATTTGGTTTCGTGGTGAGATGATATTTTCTCATTTTGGCCTGATCACTGGAACAACTTTGACGCTTTCTTTCAGTCATTAAATAATCTTGTTCCCTCAATTAAACTTAAATATAAATGGGAGAACGACAAACAATTACTTTTTTAAATGTTTTGGCCATTAACGAAAGCGGAAAGCCCAATTTCACGGTCTATAGAAAACCTACTCATTGTAATTCGTACATTCATTATTTTTCATATCATGATGAAGGGGTTAAAAGCTCAATTATTTCTTCCATGTTTCTAAGAGCACTCAGGATTTGTAGCCCACATTTGCTGGACCCGGAAAATTCAAAGATTTGGAACATTTTTAAGGATTTAAAATATCCTGAGTGGTTTATCAGAAAGGCGTATTTTAAAGCCAGAAAATCTTTTTATGCCCCTCGGGAACCTTCAGTTAACCAAAAACAATATTGAGTTTGCCTTACATTGCCGGCTTAGAAAGAGTAAAACCGTTGACGAAAGATTTTAAGTTTGCTTTGGCGTTCTAATATTCGTCTACCGTGAAAAGTAAATTGGTTAGGAATAACGTTGCTAAAGAGGAAGAAGCCTGTGTCTACAGCATTCCCTGTAAAAGTTGTGATTTAGTATACGTAGTAGGCTGACCATATTTCCTTGAGACAAAAACGGGACATTGGGATGGCAAAAAAGGGACGGGGGTTATGTAATATTCTGTATTCATGAAAAAGTAAGTACATAAACATATTGAGCTTACAATTATTCTTCAGTGACAGAACCCATACAAAAACCCATACAAAACGGTACTGTCCCGTTCAAAACGGTACGTATGGTCAGCCCAATACGTAGGAGAAACTGGAAGAAATATTAAAACCCATATTAAAGAACACAAATATGCCTTCAGAAGTTGTAATACTAATAATGCCATTTTCTATCACGCCAGCCAAAATAATCATGTTATAGATTGGGAATCAAGTAAGGTATTTTATAAATGTAATAATTATGTCAAAAGAAAAATAATAGAATCTGTATATGTAGAACAAGGAGATAATTTTAATTTGTGCGAAGGTACTTATAAGTTGAACCCTTTAATGAGATTCTTGGTCAAAAAATCCCTTAAGTGTGAATTTCTTAAAGGTCTCTGGATTGTTTCCTTACTCGCTTTTGGTTCATTCGTTTTTTTTGTTTTTTTTCGGTAAAATGTAAATGGAATAATAAACGTAAATGTAAATGCAATAATGAAAGTAATAAATGTGGAAATAAATATAAATGCAATAAATGTAATAATAAAGGTAATAAAATAAATGTAATAATTAGTGTAAAGGTAATAATAGTAAATGTTAAAAAAATGTAAATGAAATAATAAATGCAGTAATTATGTCAAAATAATAGAATCTGTATGTATAGAACAAGAAGATACTTTTAATTTGTGCGAATATACTTATAAGCGGGACCCTTTAAAAAAAATGCCCTTCTGGGGTCGGGGGAACGGGATCTAGCCTAGGTGCGAATTTCTGAATGGTCTCTGGATTGTTTCCTTCTCGCCTTTTTCATTCGTTTTTCGGTTTATAATTTCTGTATAATAAACAACAATGTAATAATCAATGTAATAATAAATTTATAATTTCTGTAATAAATAATAATGCAATATTAAATGTAATAAATTTAATAATAAATGTAATAATTATGTAAAAAAATAATAATAGTAGATTCTGTATGTATAGAACAAGAAGATAGTTTTAAATTTGTGCGAATGTACTTATAAGCGGGTCCCTTTAATAAAAATGTCCTTCCAGTGTCGGAAGAACGGGATCTAACCTAGTTGCGAATTTCTTAATGGTTCCTGGACTGTTTTCCCTCTTGTTTTTGGTTCATTCGTTTTTTTGTATCCACCCGAAGAGGATGCCAGTCGGCATCGAAACTGTTGTGGAAATAAACTCTGTCTATTAGAGTGGGTTTTTATTATCATATTTTGACCTTCACGTAGAAAAAAAGTGAAGTTTTTTGCATTTATGATAGAAAAGCTATTTCCAGCTAAACGTGTTAGCTTAATTTCTAATTTTGATGACTTCACTGCGATAAGAAAGAAGAGAATCTTGCCCATGCAAAGACCCAAATACTTAAATACATCGACTTTTTCAACTGGAGTATTACTGATTAGAAGAAAACATCGCTCGGGACTTGCTTGTTGGAGAATAACATCATGAAGTCAGGTTTAGTGACATTAACAAATAATTTTTCACGACACTTCATTCGGAAAATTGAGAGATAAAAATGAAAAAAACAGCAATGATGTCATTAATATGGTGGAAGTACAAACAAGTTCCATCAGCGTATTACATTATAGTAAGCCAATTAAAAATATAGTTACTGTCATTGACGTTAATGTTAATTAATAATGGCCCTAGTGTTCATTCCTGAGGAACGCACGATCTCATCAATGTAACGCATTTAAGAATTTTTACAAGTACTTCATCGGTTCTACAATTTTTATTTTTGAGTGCAGAAATAAGTACAGACACGTCTTGAGTAGTTGTCCTGTAGGTGCCAAAAACATGAAACAATTGCTAGTGGGAAAACAGTTGTAATTGCTACTAGTTTTGGTCAAGGTCAGTATATCAGCACGTAAATTGACAGCAATAATGAATAACGGTCATTAGAGATGGTGGCAATTTTAAAAGGTCCAGAAATAATATTTCGATTTATTAAGAACTGCGGGGATTTAGCTTACCCATTACGTGATAACAAGTCGTTAGTGATTTTATACGTCCGGTTGATGTCGTGATTACAATGAGATGCGAGACTTTAGATTACCTATTACGTGATAATAAGTCGTTAGTGATTTTATACATCCGGTTGATGTCGTGATTACAATGAGATGAATGCTCTCTTGAACCTAACGTTTGTAAATATTGTAAGAAACAAGGCTTCGTGTATAGTTCCTATATAAAACGCGTTTTTTTTTCGTGTACGTTTATATTAAAATACTGTTATTTATTCGTGGAGAATCCAGTTTTTGATGAGAAATTGGTTGCCTTCAAACTGTAAATAACGATCTGATCGTCGAAAAAAACAACGAACAATGAATCTCATTACTAAGATTTTCATCTGGATAGTTATGCAAAGAAGGTCATCAAGTTTGGAAAATCAGTTATGAATTTTGTAAGTTTATTGATCAAATAATTACTACAATGAACACCTGTTAAAGCATTTGCAATGTCTGAAAGTTTTTAATAAAAAACGGGAAAATGATCTGTAATTCCAGATTCAATAACGATCGTAGTTTGAGGTAAAGACAAGTTTGTCATATCTAATCGAGTAGACCAGGTACTGCATTATAAACAACTTTGGAAGGTCTAGTAGTGGAAAAGTACAACACGTGAAGATCCAGACAAAGCTTAAAATCACTAGTTGAATAGAGATTTTTAGAATTAAAAAGGGAAAATCTCAAGTCAGGATTGAACTCTGGCTCGGTCGAAATTGGGAGGGTACTCAATTGTTCAAAACATGAGTATCTTGTTGAATCAGTCCAGAAAATGGACGATATACGATTATAACAAGATCTCAAGTACTTACTCTCGTAAATCTTAACGTTTTTGGAACTTTTAGTCAGCCTATGACACTTTATATAGTTATCTTTGAAGAACTGGTTACGTATTTGGATTAGGTCGCGTTGTGCTCGGTTAGGTCGCGCTGGGTTGAGTTGGATTTGGCAAGTTTGGATTGAGTAAAATTTTGTTTGGTTGGATCAATTTTACTTTTCTTCGTTCGTTTTACTCTTGAATATTGCATTCGAGAAAATATTTCTTGGCGTTTCGAAACTTTGTTCTGTCGGTAAAATAATATTCGTCTTTGAAGAGGTCTGAGCGCCATAAGTACTGTTACAACTGTTATTTCTATTAGCACTTTCATCCCAACTTTTTTAATTATTTAAACTAAAATTATATTATTTAGTAAAGATAAGTTGATTAGAAGATAAAAACAAAACGGTGCTATGATAATAAAAACCCACTCTAATAGACAGAGTTTATTTTCACAACAGTTTCGATGGGTTTTTATTATCATATTTTGACTTCCACGTAGAAAAGTAAAGATTTTTGCATTTAAAACGGTGCTAATATCTTACGAGCGTTATTATATATATTCCGTTAATTTGGACATCAGGTATATTTCAATAAGGAACAGTTAATTATCGTAAATACAGTTCATCTGTATAAGGAAATAATTGTCATGGATGGTATGGCTATAATGTTTTTTTTTTTTTTTTTATATCTTTTTATCTTTATACGAAAAACAACAATATTAAATTAAACGTACAAGTAACATACAAGATTGTATAAAACAGGGCTGGCAGGTCGGATCCGGACCCGGACCCAGACCCGGGTTTAACCCGAAAGTGAGATAAGACCCGGACCCGATAATGAATTAGAAAAAAGACCCGGACCCGGACCTGAAAGTGAATTTTAAAATTGACCCAGACCCAGACCCGACCCGAAAGTGAAGGACCCGCACAGCCGGGTTTTTAGTTTACAAAATTTATGTGTGCGCCTTTAGATTTGGCAACAATGTATTGAATTATCACTCCATCTTCCAAATGACTCACTGGAAGTGGAGAGTTAACGGTGACGGAAGAATAGCCTAATCCTAATATATTTTATTGTTTGTTTGTGGGTTGTGTACTGTGTACATTGGTTGGTCTCCAGTGCTTCGTTTGCTATTTATTTGAATTTGCAATGCCTTTACAACGTCTTTTTTCGGTGGGGAGTGGTAGCAAAAAAACTAGCCTTACAACTGAATATTTTAAATATAATAATATTGATAAAACATCTACATGCCAAATTGAAAAGTGTGGTAAAGTGTATAGTGGCAATCATGTGACAAACCTAAAGCGACACTAAAATCGTGTCACCCAGACATATATCGTAAAGTTGAGGATCATGATAAAAGCCTACCTAGCACTAGCAGTACTTCGAAAACTCAAATACAAACCAAGGGAATGAATGTAGACCAAACTAGTGTTAAAAACTTTTTTAAACAAATTAAAGTTGGAGTTCACCCGCAACTTCATAAGGAAACTTTAGAAAATGGCCTTATTTCGTGGGTGCCAATAGACGGGCGGCCTTTTAGCATTGTAGAAGATATTGGATTTAAAATTTTGGTTGAACCATTTCTATCTGCAATGAATATAAACATGAACAGAAAAAATCTTGCTACTTTGACTCTCGATAAAGCAATAGCTGAAAAAAATAAGTTAAAAATAAATTCTTAAAAAAAATGTTTCATTTAAAAGTAGATTGTTGCAGCTGCTTAGATAGAGGGTTTTTAGGTATTGAAGCCAAATATGACTGAAAACAAAATTGAAGTGAAAACATTGGCTGTCAAGGAACTTCACTGCTCGCATACAGGTAAAAATTATTTACATTTCACACAAAAAATTATTTTACATTTCACACAAATATATATATATATATATATCGTACAATATCACAGTATATGTAAAAAAATGTTACTTTAAATCTAAATCAGTAATAAATAATTAATTTCATAGGAGATGTTTTGAAACAAACCATTCAGTCTGTGTTAACCGAGTACGACTTGGGATCTGCACAAGTTGTATCCATTGCAACAGACAACGGATCCGATATGATCAAGTGCTGTCGCCTTTCCATTTGAGTTCACTCAAAAAAATATGGAATTTGTTTTCACAAAATTAATTAAAATTTAGAATAAGGGGGCTGAAGAGAGCAATCATACTTTGCCCCTTAGCAATGCGTGTATAACTGTACCTAGTTACTATTAAATATTAATACAATTAATACACCTACTTTCAAACATTTCCAAAATCGGATTAATTAATATATATGGTTAGGCTACTACCGTATAGCCATATAATGTTTTACTATGTTTCAGAAAACGTGTTAATGTAGCTACGGTAGCAGTCTTATTACCTATCCTATACCAGATTATAATTATTATATTTTTAATAATGGACCCGACCCAGACCCGGGTCATATACTGAAAGACCCGACAGGACCTGAAAGTGAACTTTCGGGTCCGATCCGGACCCGGACCAGGACCCGAAAGTAAATTAGAAAAATGACCCGGACCCGGACCCGGACCCGAAAGTAAATTAGAAAAATGACCCAGACCCGGACCCGACCCGAAAGTGATAGACGCGCACAGCCCTGGTATAAAAGGAGATATTGAAATTGCAAATATTGTGAGTTCTGCATTTGTGATTAGAACGATTGCAATTTTGTTGCATCGTGGAAAGACTACGTCGTAGCCAATGTCGTATCACCGTTTCCCGTTGATCAGCGAAGTTAAGCGACATTGGGTCGGATTGTAGTAGCTAGATGGGAAACCGTCCTCCGCGCCCAGACTATGTAGCGACCCGTGGTTCGGATTCCACTTAAAGCTGTAGGTGCCCTTCGTCATATAGCCTTAGATGTTGCGAAGGAGATTAAACAATCGCATCATTATACTTTTGCTTCGGGGAGAAAAAGCAACCTTGCGGTGCATCTTAATCCTGATAAATCATGCACCCGGACTTTAAAAAAGGAGGAATGTCAGTGAAAGGTTTATGAATGTAACACACACACACACACACACACACACACATTACATTTCAACATGATAAATCGAGGTATCGTTGTTCCCAGTGGTGATGAACAACGTATGAAAAATTCATTGGTATACTGACTTGGTGTATACTTGGCATTGATGCTGCTAGCTACGTGTACCCTGAATGGGCGTATAGGCTTTATTAAACTGGTGAAGCTCTTACTTTCTGTCAATGACTTTGTAAAATTCTGTGTCCTACGTGTTCATTGATATATATATATATATATATATTAGCTTCACGATTAAGGTGCACATCACACAATAAGCATTAGAGCTACCCCTAAACGATCAGTTTATCCGATTCGTCTTATATAAAGAAAAGACAACCAGTGGTTTCACTTGGCTTCTCTTTAATTGTCATGAGTCATTGCTCATTAAGGTTAGTAGCGTGGGCCTTTGGGCGTTACTGTGGGTACACTTTACTTCTGTTCTTCCATCAACAGCTGCAAACTTTTTATTTTTATTTGATTAACTTTTTCTTAATAACTTCAAATGTTTTTTGATCGTTGGTGAGTAAGAACGATTTCCTAAAACACTGGTTTTTTTTACGACTCCCAAAATTTCTTTCATACGTGAAAAATGAGCGCAATTATTTTGTTTTTCTTTTAAGTGCAAGTTTGACATATTTTTCTCACTCATCACGACCTTAATTCCGTGTAACTAATTAGAAAAGGCTCTGAATTTTTACAAAAAAAACTTTCTTAGCTCATGGGTTCCCAAACTATGTGGTCCGCACGCCTCTTTGTATATTCGGGATCTCACCAGAGGATCTGTAAAAATGTTTACAAATATGATACGTAATAAGGTGTATGACGCGTATTATTTTCTGAAAGGGACCGCCAACATCTGAAAAGTTCCTGAGGTGTCGCGATATGTTATGCAAAGAAGAGAACAACCTTTTTATATACTTCATTAAATATCATCTATTTAGAGTGTATAAACTCTGTGAAGGTCACTTACGTTACAGTGTGGGCAAAGCCAATTACTATCGAAGACCTTTTTATGCTACGAAATGACAGGGTGATATTTAGAAAGAAATTTTAAAAATTCTTAATAAAATATCTAAATTTGAATTCCGTAATTGTCAGTAATGAAAGGCTTCACGATCAGACTAAAACTACTGAATCTTTATGAATATTTTACATTAGTCCTACTTGAAGCTATTAAGTAAACAAACTTTATTTTCCTTTAAATGCGTACTATTATATTTTAGTGAACTTAGTACAATCTTTGCCAACTGAAGTGGTAAACATATAATCAAAATGTTAATGCATAAATTATAAGATTAAATTATAAATTACAAGAAATGGTCATGTTTAGTAAACTTTATACGATTATTTGTAAGTATTTAAAAAGATAAAATTGTTTTATCAGCGTAATTTTTTTTTCAAAATGGCTGAATTTCAAAGAAATATTTCTAAACTATATTTCTGTAGGACCAGAATGTGGTATCAGAAGATAAGGGACCTATACTCATTCCGTCGATAAGACCAAAACAGTGACACTCTACAAAAACTAACAACCTAACTTAATTTAACCTATTTTAACCTAACGTACATTTAATTTAACCTAATAATAACTTGTCGATAGAATGTTAAGTCGATGAGATGTCCTAAGGCCGAAGACGAGTAGGTACTAAACTTAATAGATTTTGTTTCTATTTTCGTAAAACAAATTTTATTTTAATTATATATTCAGTTTTATTCATTTGCCCCCATTTAACTTCTTTGCTGAGAAAGTCGTTCACTTGGTGTCCTTAGGGTAGTCGTATATACAATGGAGGCCTAAGGTGCAGTATGTGGTATTTATGCCAATGGTCTGGACGATATTTCTACACATTTCTACAGGATTTAACGTTAAAAGCATAAATATTTTTAATATACTTTAGAAATTTTACTTTTCGTGTGCTATTTTTAAAATTTTATATACACACACATTAGTTATACGTCATTTAACTCTAGAAACGTAACTAGTTTATATGTAGCTCAAAGAAGGACGGTATAAACATCGTTTTTTTACAAATACTTATAATAGCCCAGAATACAGCTAGAATTCTATGAAGCTACAATATTAAATAATATGGATCACCTGAAGATCAGGGCCCCCAGCCTTTTTTAGTTAGCCTTATAAAACTAACTAACAAAAATATCACGACCTAACCAATAGTTAGGTCAACTGTATGTCCTTGACGATTGGTTAGGTTAGGTCGTGATATTTTCGTTAGTTAGCCTTATAAAGTTAACTATAAAAGGCTGGGGGCCCTGATCTTCAGGTAATCCAATAATATTAGTGTGAATTCATCCGTGTAATAACAAGAATAATTATAATAGTATCATCTTTAATCACGGATGTCAATTTCACTGAATGCCATCCCCATTTTACGCCCTATTTGGCATCGAGTTAGATTAAGTTATGTTAGCTTAACTGTGCGTTTAATGTCCAATTTGAAAACTGTTTCAATGACAATGGAAATATCGTGAAATGAGAAGTTATTTAAATGGTTTATAATCTAAACTCACTTATAATGAAGCTTAAGAAATTTCTACTCAAAAGTAACTGGGTTTTGTACTTACGAAATGGAATTAAACCTTAAACCTTGACTCGTAACACTTATAACGTACCTAAAAGAAAAAAAAGAAAATAAATAATATTAAATAATTAAAATTCATTAAAAATTTAAAAAAGAAATTTGATAATAAATTAAAATAATAGAATGGATATTGGGAACAGTAACCTAATATTAACCATAAATTGTTTACGTGCCATAAGAGTTATCCTATAAGCATGGACCTAATAGCCTCTTATTCTCATACGATAACCACTCGTGTATAAAAGATATAACCTAATTTTTCACTTAGAGAAAGTGATGGTATCACTGGTCTGACCCTTACATTTCATTTGGTTTTCAAGTAAGTGAGATAAAAGTTATACAATTAATAACCAGAGGTGGTAGTATTGAAGTAGATATACTTAAGTACCTGTACTTAAGTAACTTTTTCGAGAATGTACTTTCTAGAAAGTACATTTTTTTTGTAATACTTTTAAGCTGTATGCTTGACAATTTCATTCAAAATTGGTAAACAAATTCTGGAAAAACCCGCTTTCAATCTGCCACCTCTCAATATTAGGTATTGAGAGGGGGAAGACACCGAAACCGGATTATTCCAGATTTTGTTTCCCAAAACATTTGGGTTTCATTAACCAATCAGAAGAGTCATTCAATATAGTATTTTAAGGTAGCCAATCGGCTTTTTCGATAGCTGATGACGTCACTTGTTTCACTTATTTTGTACATTAATGCATACTTATTATAATAAATTATTAAATAATAAATTATAGTTCTTAATATAATAATTCCTACTTATAATAATCCTAATTCTGTATCCTAATGAAGTCTGTTTGTCATAATGATGTTTATTTTATATTATTATATATTTGTAATGTATTTTATTTTTGAAAAAGTACTTCTTACTTTTCAGTACTTAAGTACATTATAAAACACTTACTTTTGTACTTAAACTTAAGTACTTTTGATAACGTGTACTTTTACTTAATTTGAGTACATTTTTTAAAGATTACTTGTACTATAACTTAAGTAACAAATGAAAGAACTTTACCCACCTCTGTTAATAACTGATAATAATTTATAATTGCTTTTAAGTATCTATCATTCCATGCACTTATCATTTACTGTTAATATTAATTGACTGAAAGCTAAATACCAATGTACTGTACATAATGGCACAACGAATTTATTATGCTAATGATATACTGTAGACTACGAGACTAGATATTTTCGGTAAAAGGTTTTATATATATATCTATTATATATTTTCGCCTGTCTGTTTGTCTGTCCTTTATGCAAGCGCAAACCGTTTGACCTAGAGCTACCAAATTTGGCAAGGGAACCTCTTATGGGATGAAGAATGTTAATAAATTAAATAATTAAAATTACTGGGCCCGAAGGCCCCAGCACCGCGATTAAACTACAGAAAAGAACGCAGCCGTGAAAATTTTGAGCTTCATGTCAAGATTTTTTAATCTTAACATTTTCATGACTAATTATTTGGTCAACTATAGAAAAGAACACAGTCATGAAAATCTTGAGCTTCACATATAATTATTTTTTAGGACGACTTCAAACCGTTTGACCTAGAGCTACCAAATTTGGCACGGGAACCTCTTATGGGATGAAGAATGTCAACACAGAGTCGGTCAGCCTGTCTGTTTGTCTGTTTTTGCGAATAGTTACAGAAAGTTTTGTTTTTTTTGCAGTTTTTGAAAATCCCAATAACTTTACCATGCCACCAAAGAAATGGGCAAGTTTGGGCAGATCTACATCAGCCCAGAAAAATAAAGAAACCCGGAAGCAGGAAAGCTCACAAGAAAGACAATCACGCCTTGAAGTTGACCGTGAACGACATGCAACAGCCAGAGCAAGAGAAAACCTCCAAGAAAGACAATCACGTCTCGAAGCTGTCCGAGAAAGTGTAGCAGCTACCAGAGCAAGAGAAACACCCCAAGAAAGACAATCACGTCTTGAAGCTGTCCGAGAAAGTGTAGCAGCTATCAGAGCAAGAGAAACACCCCAAGAAAGACAATCACGCCTTGAAGCTGACCGTGAACGACATGCAGCAGCAATGTGAAATTTATCCCGGGCATCGCCGGGTACCTCAGCTAGTGTGTATATATATTGCGAAAAATAAACCTCTTTAATATGAAGTCATTTCAATGTATTTAACCATTTAAATTAAATTACTGACATTTAAAGGATCACCTGAAGACTAAAAGCCCCCAATGCCACTCGCCCTTCACGATTGGTTAGGTTTAGTCGTGATATTTTCATTAAAACAAGGGAAAAATATCATGTATATTGCGTGTTAATCATTCGAAATTATTTTGAAATTAGTTTGTATATTTTTCAAAGAAACTTTAATATTTCTGTTATTGTAATTTTTTGTTAAAATTAATGTTAAAAGAGACTTATTAAAATTGTATTATTATTATTATTATTATTATCAAATTTATAAGCGGGGTTCTCAAGTCTAATATATATATATATATATATATATAAGAACGACGCTTGTGTAGAAGAACGTTCCGCACAAGATGAGGAGGGAGAACGAACAAATGAAAAATGAGGTAACCACCCGGGAATCGAACCCTGGATCTTCCCATTGCCGGTCAGATATGCTATCCACTACACCATGGGCCTCGATTACTCAAAAGTCGTAATTCTCCTACATACGAGCAGAAACCAATTCCCTGAGGGGGCACCTTCGCATGCCGTATATATATACATATACACTGTATGTATATGTGTATATATATATATATATATATATATATGAAAAATTTAAAAATTAAGAAATAAGGACAAATTGCTTCTTAGAAATAAGGACACTTAAGAACGCTGTTCATAACTTAAAAATAATATTAATTCTCATGTACAGAGTGGCCACATAGTCCTTTTGCGGTGAAATTACAACATATCTGTATGTTGCCTTTGTTTTTCTGGCAAAGGAACTTTGTGGCCACCCTGTATTATATATTTATCTTGCGAATATGAATCCAAATTTTACGTCATTGATACCTGTTTCATCTGTTTCCGGAATCTGCTCACTTTTAGTTGTTGACCGAGTGTCTTCTAAATTTTCAGTCGAATTTGTTCGAGAGATCGACGAAGTTTCGATAAGTGGGGTTTGCTTCAGTTTTTCTAAATGGGCGTACAAGTTATGACAATTTGGACATATCTTATCTTCTTCATTTGTATTCATAGTATCAATTTCTTCATTAATTTTGATGTTGGGTAAAGTTTTATCACAGAAGTGGCAACAGTTCTTAATAGAGAAGCTGTTATTGACTCTGTCTTCCAATGAAGTAGGCAATTTAGATAACATAAAATTGTCATCGAATTTGGCGGGAGGCAACGGAAGGACAGCGTTCGATTCCGAAATATTTTGTTCGGGGACTTCTTTTGATTCTGATCGAATTGATTCTTGATCCTCGGCGATTACAGGCAGTTCTCCCTCGTTTTCGTTGGTACTTTCTTCCTTGTCGTCAGGAGGTTCTGGTTCTTCGAAAATCGGCGCTTCATTTAGATTACTCACGCCGAGCGGAGTTCGTGGAATCCCTTCTTCAATTTCCTGAATCCTTTTCACCATCGCTTCTCTCACGGGTAAATTCTTGGGTATTTGCTGTATAAAAGAAGGTCTGTCTTTTCTCTTTTTAAATTCTTTTTGCTTGGTTGTCTTTTCGGAAGCTTTATCAACTTTAGGAGTTAATCTCTGATTCGTTTCTGGGTAACCAGAACTTGAAACTGATGTGTTATCTTTCGGTGTGTGACAGTCTTCTACTTCATCAGCTTCACTAATGTTCTCTTTGTTATCCCTTGGGATAAGTACTAACTCTTCCTCATGTTTCAGTAAATAGGATCCATGTTTACACATTTTGGAACTAGTTGGACGTTTCTGAGGCGCATTTTTGGTATCAAGACTTTGAGTGTTGTCCTCATACGGTATCTGGTGGTTACTAACACTATCTTCCTTTATTATCTCGTTTATAGATTCACAGTACTTGTTTGTCGAATTTATATTACTGGTGGGATTCAACCCTTCCTTTATCACGTTTTCAGATTTTAATAACTTGAGTATTTCTTCCATAACGAGACTTCGATCGCTCTCCGTAAAGTTATCCGTAACTGATTTCTCTTCTTCGAGGTTTGTCATTGTATTCGACCTTGAATTCGTTAATTTATTCCTTAGTAACGCATCATTTTCAATCTTTTTAATTCGCTCTTCTATATAACTCTTAATTTTAGTCACGATCAAGGGCGAAATATGTTCTTTTTCGTCGGAAGAAACGTCTAAACTCGAGTCTTGAGGAAAATTTTCCACTCGTTCAAAATCAAAAAAATTTTGCATAATTTTATTTAATTTTACTTCCAGTTCAGTATCTGAAATTTTTCTGAGTTTCTTCGCTCTTTTTGACTTAATTACTTTATCTTTAAATTCTTTCGATGGAAGACAATAAGGGTTAGCTTTTAAACTGGGCAATAATGTTTCTTTATTTTCAGTCTTTAAACTCTTTCTCTCTGAAGGGATTAAAACCTCTTTTGTCGCTAAATCAGATTCGCCCGCGTCATCTCCGACCATTTCCGAATGTCCGAGTTGTTTCTGCGTTTTTGCGTCGATATTCAAAGAATTTCTATCCATCAAAAACAAATTATCTATTTTGTATTTAAAGGATTGGATATCCTTATTGAAAACTGTCTCACGTTTTTTACTCCACAAAAAAGATCGATTTGGTTTCAGAGTTTCCATTTGCGCTTCGAAAACATTAATTATTATAAATGTCCGTTCTTAAAAAATACATTTTGAATAGTTAATAATATTTTATTTCCACATTTTACAAACTTTAAAATAATTCATTAAACAAAATTCATAATTCATCAAGTATTTCAATATTCATACGCTATTTTTTATTATTTTAACGTAGTAATGTAATTAATAATTCTTGAAGTCCACTTATATATATATACAATGCCACAAATAAGTTTATTTATATTAAACAAATGATTTATTTAATAATTAAGCTATAATAAATGAATCACTCAAAAAGTAAGTTAATTATAATGCAACTCGTTATGGACAATTGTCATTATTATATAATGTAATTACCCGCTTCTTAAAATACCCAAAACCCTTCTTCACACCAGCACTCCGAGTAAGAATTTAATAAACACATCCTTATAAACGAGCGTGCCAAGCCGTTTCGACCACAACAGAATGAGAACGCGAACTGCAACAGAGTCGTTCTCAAGTGGAACAAACTCTCGCGATCCACTGAACTTCAAGGGAATAACAAGAAGAGAAAAACAACAATTAAACCCCTTTAACCACGAGAAGAGAAGTCAATGAAGCACGCGAACGGTGAGCATTGCTGACAGATGGTCTGGCCTGCATATAACGATGGTCCCGAATCTCTTTACATAAAAGCAGTAGGGCAAACAGTCGACCTACTTACAAGCCCTAATCGGATGCTGCTTCTTTATTTCACTGTAATTGCTTTTGTAAATAAATAGTGTTTAACTTTACTCTGTAAACAACCCTGTAAACAACAGGTTGTTTACAAGTAGTTTCATCTCAATAATTATTCGCCAAATCAAATAAATTGGTAGTTTTCACTATATATATATATATATATATATTATTAATAATATTTAAAAAATTCAGGTCAAAACCTATAATTAAAAAATTAATATAAAAATGTATGTCAGCTAATATTATTCAATTGTAAATTGTGACCAGTTTTAGGAACAATATATATATATATATATATATTTTGCAGGCATGAGGTGACATAAATGTACTTGTGATTGAAGCAGATAGCTTTGTGTCGCTTTGGGGAGGAAACACAAACTTGTGGTGAATCTTGCTCCAAATAAATTATGCACAGGGCCTATAGAGTCAAGAGTGTCTTCAATGCAAACTAACGACATAGGCACATAAATGGTTATACACTTGACCACACATTGATTTTGATAGCGCGGAAAGCATTGTTGCTTCCGGTGATGATGATAACCCACCTTGTCAGTATACTGACCCTCAATGCGCTTGGCAGTGATACTGTAGGCGATGTTTTGCATAAAACAGTAAAATCATTCCTATACTATAACTTGAAAGTAATCTGTTGACATGTTAAAAGGTTATTAAATTGAGTATATAATACCAAACATTTTGTACGGATGATATTTATAGAAAATATTAGGACATATATTTACGTGCAAATTACAGTATAGGCCTATATTGGAAGTTGATGAATGATTATATCAGAAATAAACATGTCTGAGACATTCTATATTACTACTACTACTAATAATAATAATAATAATAATAATAAGTACCAGTATAAGTATAGTTACCTTTTTTAAAACAGTATGTCCTTAATAATTCGTTTTCTTCAGTCATCTTAGGTTCAGGAGAAGTAGTTTCTTTTCTTTGGGGAGACTCGTCTTTATTTCTATTTCCTGGTTTGTGATGTCTTTTACACATAATTTTATTTTCATTTTCAATTGATCTGATCACCTCTTGCACACTTTTAGAGACATTTTCATTACCTAACGTTTCTACCAACCCAACTATTTTCCCTGTTTGTATTTCCTTCGTATGGTTTGGATTTTTCTGCATTCTGGGATTTATAAAACTGGTTCTTTGCGGAGGATATTTGAGAAAAGGGTAACTTTTGATAGTCGTTGGATAAGTTGGATAAATTTTCTTTTTTGTCTTTGCTTGCAACGTCGGCAAATGTGGAAGGAGGAGGCACAATTTGGCGATCGCTCAAATAATTAGTAGAAGAGCGTCGTTCATTGGGAAAATCTTGCAAAGATCTTTTAGAAGAATTTTTAATTTCTCCTCTAATAATCTCCCCTAATGTTGGGTTCCTTTGAGCACTTGGAACCTTGGGAAGAACTCTATGGTCACCTTCTAAATGAACCCCTCCTAATCCTCCGGAGGATTCATATTCGCTTCAAAGTACCTCTTATGTCGTCTAATATTTTCTTCTATGAGGAAATTGGTCACCTCATCTTCGTCCTCCAAGTCAGGTTCCTGAGAGGTCCTCCTCTTGGGAGGGCGTCTTGAGACATCGGGGTCCCACTTGGAGGACCTTCTAGGGTAATTATGCCGCTGAGTCACTCTACGAGAAGAATGAAATGAAGAACTTTTGGGAATTTCGCAAACACTTTCAGGAATTCTTCGTCCGCGTTCATTGAGCATGTTCCTCCCTTTTTCTTGGGCAGAGGAGGTGGTAGCAAATCGTTATTGCCTTCCATCGTTCTTTCTCACAGAATGTAAATTTACATTTACAATTATTAATTAAAATTCATAACACTTAATTTTTACATTTTCTTCATGTTAACACTTTTTTAATTATTAATTTTTAAATGCTATGATTTCACCTAAATGGATTTAACATTTTTATTTATTTTTTATTTTTATTCACTAACTTTTATCTAATTTGGTTGAAATAACTAAGGAATGAGGGAAAGATATAACTCTGGAGTAAGTATATATGGAGCTATTGAAGAATAGGGACCCCAGCCTTCTTTAGTTAGCTTTATAAGGCTAACTAACGAAAATATCATGAAACCTAACCAATCGTCAAGGGCGTACAGTTAACCTAACGATTGGTTAGGTTAGGTCGTGATATTTTCGTTAGTTAGCCTTATAAGCCTAACTAAAGAAGGCTGGGGTCCCTATTCTTCAATAGCTCCGTGTATATATAAATAATTCAAGAACCGTATATGTAAACTTACAACCTAAAATACAGATCAAATATCTCCTCTTTTGTTGATTATTCTCTTAACTAATGTTATAAAGCAATGTTATATTTGCAAAGTAAATATGTAATTGAGAAACTAGATCTTTTATTAGTTGAAAGAGGAATATATTTGTTCAACCTTAATAAACTCGAATGCCATCAACAGCCATAATTATCTCACGTTTTGTAATTTAATAACGTTTAATTATAATTAATGATGATAATGATAAATTTCTGTATTTTTCTCATAAATAACGTATAATTTAATCTCGTAAATAATTTCTGTATTTATCTCATAAGTAATGTATAATTTTTTTTAGATAATAAAGATGGTGCTTTATGATACTTCTTTATAATGTAAAAAAAATTACGGTTCTTTTGCATTATCCTCCCAACACTAATTTTTTTATATAATGTTGGTTTGGTTTTGGTTATGGTACTTTATTTTCCTTCCATTATAAAAAAAATTAGTGTTGGGATTAGGTTAGGTTAGGTTTGGTTAGGTTAGGTTAGGTTAGGTTTGGTTAGGTTAGGTTAGGTTAAAAACAGCCCGCCGCAGGCGTTAGCCGTAGTTAGCCGGCTTCAAGTTAGGTTAGGTTAGGTTAGGTTAAGAATATTTATTCATATAACTAATGATGTAATTTCAGTATTACTGCTTTCATTGCCCATTCACGATTAAAAATTAAAAGTGTTTTGCTAACGTACTTTATTTTCCTTCCATTATAAAAAAAAATTAGTGTTGGGAGGATAATGCAAAAGTACTAAAATTACATATATGTATACTATACTCGTATATATGGAAACATCCCGGAAATTCTTTCTTCGTTTCCTTTTTCACGGTTTGCAAAAGGAATCATGGTGGTAAAATCCAAACACCCGAGCAGAAACCCACGTGAAAATGCAGATTTTACTATGATTCCCAAAAAGTTCGCGCCAGCTTTTCACACCTTCAGAGCGGCTATAAAAACGTGCGAGCCCGCTTCAATTCACCCTCACTCTCCGACCTTCGTCACTGGTACTTCCATCACTCTTGACGGCGATCCCGCAATTCGCTCGACCTCATTCGTTCAACCTTTGCTTCAATCCAAACATCCGTCCATTCGACCTTCGAATCTCATTTCGGTTCAACAAGTACACCACCGCTGCAAACCCACAACCCAGTGTTGCCAGGTACAGGGAAATTTCCCTGTTTTAGGGAAATAAATCACCAAATAACGCCAATATTCCCTGAATAGGGAAATTTTGAGGAGTGGATATAGATATTTATATATCCAGAAATACAAATTTTCACTGTATTATTTGAAAAATATATAAGAATATTGCTAAATAACACTTTAATCCTACGATAGAGGAACAAATAAATCTATATTCATACATATTGCTTTAAACGCGGGTGTATAGGGAAATTTTAGATCAAAAAGGGAAATTTTAAGAGCGAACCTAGGGAAATGATATAATTCAGACCTGACAACACTGCTTGAACCACTTCATCTGCCGTCGTCGACACCTTCACTCTCACAAATTCATTCCATCTCCAAGCTTTCATTATTTATCCGGTTCGTAGGCTCTCGAGTCTCACGGCCTATACCCATTACCAAACCCAGGTCTGTAAACCTTTTGCATAGGCCCAACTCACTTGGCCTATGTTTACTGCGTCGTGCTAGGCTACGTGTTACATAGCCTTATAAACTCAAACAAACTCTCAGCCTAACCGCATAGGCTATCTGAAGTGTCTTTCAATATCGTTAAATCGAACTCAATATTTTATGTTATTGTAAATACCGCAAGTAGGCTTATTGCTGTTTGTTAACTACCGTATATATTTTGTTATGATAATTATTGGCCTTAACACCAGTGCATTATTTAACTCTTTTCCTGTATAAAATTATTCCTTTATTGTCAATAATTCACTAGGCAACAAAGATTTTGTTACAGAAGACCAAATAGGTGCTCCTAGCTAATTTCGGTATGCTGATTTCAAATCTATAATTAGATTTTTTCTATCACGTCTAGATTTTGTGTAAAATGCAAATCACTTTTAGTAAAATTTTCTACAACGTCCAGATTTTGGTTTTAATCGGCTTAATGCCAGTAATATGAAACTTGCTTTTCAAGGTTAAGCAATTTTTTTTGCCAACTATATACAAATTCGAACAATTTTGATAAATAAAATTTATCCCGAGTTGGCAACACTGAGTCAAGAGCATAGTAACGGGAAACGGCCCAACGGTCAGTCGCTACGTGACAGTCAAGCAGAACGGTTGTTGAAGCTCTCTGCTGATGAGCAAGTGACAGGTTGTGGTGACTTGTGTGTTTTTATAGCATTTGTTTTGTACTACGGTGTGTATTTCTTTTTATTTTGCACATCGTAATAATTACTTTCTACGTTTTTTCAGATATTGTATGGTAATTCAAAATGGCATCAAATAGACGTGCTTGTGTAAATCACCCAGACAACTTCTGCTTTGTCTGTGGACAATATACACCTAAGCCACAACGTAGAAACATAACAACAAAGATTAAACTTGCCTACAAGTGTTATTTTGACTGTAAGTTAGGAGACCAACAGAGGGACTGGGCACCACATATTTGCTGTGCACAGTGCAATGCAATGTTAATAGCTTGGATGAATGGTAAAAGAAAAGCTATGCCGTTCTCAGTCCCTCCCCATGGTTTGGCGTGAGCCGAAAAATCACTTCAATGATTGTTATTTTTGTTTGACAAAGATTGCTGGTTTCACAAAGAAAAACAAATCAAAGATCACGTACCCAAACTGCGAATCAGCAATGAAACCAGTACCACATGATGAAACAAATCCACCACCAGTTCCACCAGCAACGATAACAGACAGCAGTTCATCTGAAGATTCTGCTAGTGATATAGAAACAGGGAAAGATGGCATATATGTTCCAGATGCAAATATTTCCCCACATTTGTTAAGTCAAGCGGAGTTAAATGACTTAGTGCGCGATTTGGAATTACCAAAAGAAAAGGCAGAGTTGCTTGGTTCAAGACTTCAAGAATTTAATCTTCTCCAACCAAACACCAAAGTTTCCCATTTCCGCCATCGCCATTTGCAGTTTTCATCATTTTACTTACAGGAAGAAAACGTTTGTTTCTGCCACGATATCAGTGGTCTGATGCAAGGGATTGGCTGTCGCTATGATCCAAAAGAATGGAGACTGTTCATTGACTCTAGTAAAGCTAGCCTTAAAGCTGTATTACTGCACAACGGCAATGAGAAACCTTCAATACCTGTAGCACATGCCACTGGCCTTAATGAGACTTATGAATCGATGAAACTGCTGCTAAGACTCATCAAATATAAGGACCACACATGGAATATTTGTGGCGACCTTAAAGTTGTATCATTACTTCTTGGGTTACAGTTGGGCTACACAAAGCATATGTGCTTTTTGTGTCTATGGAACAGCAGAGATGACAAGAACCACTACAAAAACATGATTGGCCATCTAGAACTGAACATGTTGTTGGTAAATACAATGTGAAACACCCAGCACTTATTGACCCTCAGAAAGTACATCTTCCACCACTTCACATTAAACTTGGCCTTATGAAAAATTTCGTGAAGGGTATGGATCATCAAGGTAGTGGTTTCCAATATTTAAAGGATAAATTCAAAGGAATATTGACAGATGCTAAGCTAGAAGCTGGAGTTTTCACTGGACCACAGATCCGCAGTGTCATCCACGACTCATCGTTTCCATCTAACCTAAATGAGAATGAACTAGGAGCATGGACATCTTTCGTTGAAGTTGTCAAAAATTTTCTTGGAAACCACAAAGCTGAAAACCACCGTAAACTCGTAGAAAACATGCTTAAATCTTATGAAATAATGGGATGCAGAATGTCTTTGAAAATTCATTTTTACATTCTCATCTTGACTTCTTCCCGGCCAACCTTGGGGCTGTAAGTGACGAGCATGGTGAGCGCTTCCACCAACAGATCTCAGTTATGGAAAACAGATACCAAGGTAATTTCAACCCAAATATGATGGGAGATTATTGTTGGTTCCTGCAGAAGGAGAGCTCGTCATCCTACAAGCGACAAAGGAAGAGGACACACCAAAGTTTCACTTAAGAACAGGAATTTGCCTTTCAGTAGTAACAACAAAATACTAACGCGCTTTGGGTGGATGGTTGGGCGCAGGGGTGGTAACTCCGCCAGCGGAATTCCGCTGTCTGTCTTAAGCCAGAATAAAGGAGGAAAGACATCCCTGTTCACTAATTATTTAAGTATGCTTAACATAAAACGTGGCACGGAAAAGTAGCTTAGACAGCTTTCGTAATAGAAGCGGGTGAGAAAAAAAATGAAAAATAGGGGTTTTCGGTTACACAAAATCTGGACGTGATAGAGAAATTTTGATATCAGATCTGAAATCAGCATCACCGCTTTAGTAGGAATCAGTAGTTCACGTGTCTGTAACAAAAAAAAAGTTGAAATTTGTTGCCTAGTGTAATCATTGACAGTTAACTCAATGTTATTCACTGCAAATAATTACTCCTTTTATTTTTGCTAATTAAACAACAATTGCAAAGCCTTTTAATCACCCTTGTTAAATACAGTACATTATTTATTTGGTCGAAAGACTAAATTGGTTGGTGACGCTTTAAAATCCTTAATTACCTCAATTACATTATAATAGCAGCCCTACTATATATATATATATATATATATATATATATATATATATATATATATATATTATATATATATACACATTACACACACACAGTATATATATATATATATATATATATATATATATATATATATACAGGGCGTCCCAAAAAAATGTATACACACTTTAAATAATTATAAAGGCAGTGTTTATTAAAATACATTTCATTTTCAAAATGTAATAGAATCTACAGACATTATTTAATTGTTTTGTCAACGCCTGTTTTCAAACTGACGTCCGTTCTGGTCCAGGCACTGCTGATAACGCGAAGCAATGGAATCGCAAACATCACGAAACATTTCGTTTGGTATTTGTGTGCATTCTCGTTCAATGGCTGCTCTCAATTCAGCGACTGTTGCAGGTTTTATAGCGTAGACTTTGTCTTTTAAGTATCCCCATAAAAAAAAGGCTAGTGGTGTGAACGCGGAGGGTATTCTACGAAACCCCTTCGTCCAATCCACATCCACATCGTGCCAAGTACCACTCGCAATACTCCACTCTTCGGTCCGGATCATCTTCATTAATAGCATGGACTAATCTTGGAATGTAACTTTTCCATTGACAGCGCTTCAAAATGCGTTGGACAGACGATTCTGAAATTCCTACCTCACGACTCGCTTGCCGCACAGATTTTCTTGGACTTTGGTGATACGTTTCCAGTACTCTTTCTTGCTTTGTGGGGCTTGTTGATGTCCGTGGTCTTCCGGAACGCTTCTTGTGGACATTCTGAACAGTTCCATCGGCTTCAAACTTATCTCTAATTCGAGTGATGGTAAGTCGCGTTGGTGGATCTGTTTGAAACTCCCTCCTAAACTGTCTTTGCACTTCAACTGCGTTTTCACACTTCCAGTAGCATTTTAGAATGAATTTCCTTTGTTCAAAGCTTAGTCTGACTGCCATTATTAATTCTAATGGGTTTAACTTGGAAAGAAAGAAACATCAATTGAGCTATCAGCTGTTAAAGTGTGTATACATTTTTTTGGGACGCCCTGTATATATAAATTATTGGTCTCTAAATCACGACTTAACCTTACATGAAACCCCTGAATATTTTAGGGATTTCATGAAATCCCTAGTTACACAGATTCCTGTAATATATACACCTTTCCTTTCAACCTCCTTGAAATCTCCTCCTTTCAACTTTCCTTTCCCTCCTTTTCAGTTGGTCTGGTGAAGTAGAGAGTTTGTTTCTTGCGCTCTCCACTTCACACCCGAAGTTCCTTGGGCAGCTGGTTGAACAGTCTTGGTTCTCTCACAACAAAACAAAACTACTTTCCTTCAGGGTTGAGAATGTTGACTGTCTAGCCTTTAATTTGAGAACACGACACCTCCTTCCTTTTTCTACTTTCCATTGTTTGAGTGGTTATAAAATCCGGGGTACTGTAAGATTAGGGACTAGTTCCTCCATTATTTTCCAAGTGTAAATAATGGTATATCTCTTCGTTCTTCTTTCTAGCGAATATAAATTTAATTCATGTAACCTTTCCCAGTAATTTAGTTTTTTGCATCCATTGATCTTATTTGTGAAGCCTCTCTGAATCCCTTCTCGTTGACAAATGTCTTCCTTTTTATATGGGGATGCTAAGACCGAGCAATACTCCAGTTTGGGTATAATCAGTGCTTTCAATAGCGGAATCATTATATTCCTATCCCTTCTTTTAAAGATTCTCAGTATCTGTCCAGTTATTCTTTTTGCTCTGTTTACTGCTATCTTATTTTGTTTCAAATTTCGCGGTATCAGTCATTACAACCCTTAAATCTTTTGCGTTAGATTTTCTCTGAATGTCATGTTCATTTGGGGTATAGTCAGTGCTGTGCTCACTATCTCCTAAAGTTAGCGCCGCTAACGCTAACTACCATAAAATTTAGCTCCGCTAACGCTAATTTTGGCGCTATTTTTTTCTAAAACCACCCTAATTTATATATGTTCTGCCTTCTGTAATTTACTTCCATATATTTGCACACACTTTGATATAATTGGTTGCTAAGGTACAAAAATGTGACGTTATAGCCTATGAAAATGGAAACATTTTTATGTAGGAGTTCCTTTTATATACCTTTGGTAACCTTTGGTTAGCTTCCGCCCGAATTGTTCATTCTGACGAAGGTCAAGTTTTTCACTCCACCTTAGACCTACAGTTTAACGTGGAATCCGAACCACGCCCCATCAGCAGCCCAGCGTCTTAACCACTAGGCCACCTAGGGTACCCATTTATCTACCAACCACTTTCTTTATTGTGTGGAAGGATGAACAGCTGGGTTTTGCTGCGCGCCGGCTGCCGTCGGGTCTCGAACCCGAGGCCGATGGATTCGTAGTCAGCGACGCTAACCACTACACCACCGAGGCGCTATCTATAATAAAGATATATTAATAGGGAAAACCAACCAATGGAAGAATAGATTCCATTCAGTTTATACGTCTATATTTAACTCAAATACACAAATTGTAACTCAAAGAAACTATAAAATATTGACAGAGTAAATCATACCAAAACTTGAATGTTTCATTGATAGTCTGTCCAACAAGTTACAGCTTGTTACCTCTACATGCTGGAGGGACTTTTTTAAGGAATTTTTACTAGTAGGCCACTTTAAAAAAAAAAGGGCACATATATCTAAAAAGGGCAGACACCAAGTACTAATACTAATACACTAATAAAATACTAATCACTAAATAAAATACTAATCACTACCTTATCTTCGGTATCCACAGGTATTCACTATCTATATAAGGAGTAAGAGTAAAGTGAAAACCAACACTAAACATCGAAAAAAGCGAAAACGTTACCGCCAGTTCCTCTAAACGCGCATGAACAATCCCCCTAACCGCCACAGTCAGTCACTCAGCTGATCGCTCCCATTTTCTTTTCAAGTGCATGGGAGACCTTGCTAGAATCAATATTTTTACTCCAAAGCTTAAAATTGACTAGTGAGCCAATAGAATGTGACTAGTGGGCCAAATACAAGGGCAAGTGGGCCATTTGGCCCACTAGTATATATGTTAAAAAAGTCCCTGACATGCTGATGTCATGATCAACTTGTAGTTAGTGGTGCCTCAGTCTTTTATAATGGAGATTGCTAAGTGGGTTTGAAAAATTAGCGATTGACTTTCCCTAAAAACTTAGTGCCGCTACCTGTTTCGCTAACAATTTTGAAAATTAGCGGCGCTAACAGTATCGCTAATAAAAAGTTAGCGCCGCTAATCCCAGCACTGGGTATAGTATTCCATGGAGTTTATAAGGTTGTCCGTTTTTCCGTACCTCAATAGTTGAAATTTCTCAGTGTTAAATTTCATTTTATTGCCTTCAGACCAATTGTAAATTTTGTTCATGTCTGTTTGTACAGTAGAGATCCTATATCCTGCGGGCAGGGGCCGCTTTAACGGTCAACAGGATCAGCATTTGCTGATCGAGCCCTGCTATTATACAGGCCCCATTTGGGAAAAAAATTAGAAATTAAATTAAATCCACAAAAATATAATTTTGGCAATTTTGATACTTAACTTTACGTTTTGTTTTTCAGATTTTCAGTTATGTCTCAAAAGAATACATATGTGCAAAAATCGAGTAGTCAAAAGAGAAAGGCTAAGGCAAGTGACCTGTTACAAGAGCAGGCGAATAAAATGAGGAAACTGTCCGAGTTCTTCCGAACTGCAATCGCATCAGTTGATCCCGAACCAACATTAACTGCATCGCCTCATTCGCCTGATCCCGAACCAACTGCATCGGTAGCATCGGCTGATTCCGAACCAACGCCAACTGCATCGGCTGATCCCGAACGAACTGCAACTACATCGACTGAACACGAACAAACTTCAACTTCCGCATCAGATGCAGACATTGACTGCAGTGTTGTGTTTCCCACCGACAACGCTCTATTTGAACCTCCTTTTCTCCATTCCGTGAAGGATCACCTAAACTTCTTAGTGAAAACAGGACCAGTTGAAGATGACATGCATGAAAAACGGTTCCCATCTACCACGGCTGATAGCGATCAATCCACTCGCAAATTCAACTCATCTCTATATTGTTCTAGAAATGCATTAGGCGAGGTTGTTCAACACAAGTGGCTAGCTTATTCTTACAGAAAGAACTACGCATATTGTCATGCTCGTTGGCTTTTTGGAGATGATGTCCTGCAGCGCTCATCATGGTTCAGTGGTATATCTGACTGGAAAAACATTTCGAAAAGTATTCGCACTCACCGTGACAGTGCTACACACCGAAGATCAATGATAGCACTCTCAAGCTATGCCGCTGATCATTCAATTGATCGAGAGTTGAAGATCCAGCTTGACAAAGAAACGGAGAGGTGGAAACATGTTCTGACGGTTCAGTTTGGATTGATCAGAGTTCTAACCGAACTTGGCTTACTTCGAGCCCAGGGAAAACAGTTCAAACCCGGGTGTATATTTGTTGCTGTTGAATTTCATTTCAACTTTGGATCCGATTTTAGCGGCCCATTTGGAGGGTGAATCGCGTATAAAGTATCTCAGCAAAACAGTTACAGACAAGCAGATTGATATTCTGGGCAACTGCGTCCGAGAACAAATTGTTTCTGATTGTAAATCATCTCACTATTTTACTGTGATAGCCGATAGCACCACAGACATCAGCCACCGGGATCAGCTCACAATTCTACTCAGATTTGTCATGATCGATGATAACCAGAAGAGTGTTGAAATTAATGAAAGATTTGTCGGTTATTTCCATTGTAAAGACGCTACGGCTCGGGGAATTTGCTCAATTTTGGAAAACGGGGACTGAAGGGACAGGCGTATGATGGTGCCAACTGCCAATGTGATGAATGGAGCGAAAGCAGCCGTGCAAACATTGTTAAAGAATGACCTGGCTGCAGATGGGCACACATTCGTACCGTTTGTTCACTGCCCACCACATCAGTTCAACCTGGTGTTAGTCCATGCTGCGGAGACTGGTAATGGACAGCATCCTCCTCCTCCTGTGGAGGTGGCGAAATTTTTCGCTGCAGTGCAAGAGATTTTCGCCTTTTTCAGTTCCTCGAACAGACGGTGGGAGCTGCTGTTAGCAGAAGCCGAAGCCAGCAACAAGGTTAGAAAGGCCACATTAGAAGACGTGTGTGATGACGAAGAAGATGAAGGCAAAGAAGAAAATGACCAGTCGTCAACATCACATCGAGGATCTACCGTCTACAGAGCCTCTGCCAAATCAGAGGCGGCCAGTGGCAAAGCTATATATGTTGTACAGTAAGAAAGAATTTCGACATTATAATAGAGTGTACGAGAAGTTTCATTGAAGCGAAGCATGATGCGAAAGAAGTAGCGGAAGCCACTGCTATAAACCAAAAAATGGACTGGACATTTTTGTTGAATGTGTTATGGTGGAACAAGGTACTGCAGAGCATTAGTTCTGTAAGTCGGTTACTACAGTCTGAAACTAATGATCTGCATTTACTATGCAACAGTTTCTCTCGGGCAACAAACGAATTGAAGAATTTAAGAAACCAGGACAGTTTTAATGATTTGTTAAAGACGCAAAGCAAATATGGGTTTCATACGGATTCAGTGAGGATGAGCGCGATTTAAAACGAGAATCCGTCGCGTGAAACAAATGGCGGAAGAAGGAGCTCGAGATGACGCGCAATAAATCCTGAGGACAAATACCGAGTTGAAGTATACTATCGCGTGTTAGATAACATGACTGAAGAAATGACGTTCGGTACAGAAGGCATACGCAAGGTCTGTAAACATTTTGGATTTTTGTTGCCGAAGAAGTTATCTACTATGGCTGATGCCCAACTGGAGTGGGATGTGGAACACCTCGTCACCCTGTTCGATGAATTCACGCCGGAGTTATTTAGAGGAGTATTGGACTTCAAACAGATGTATTTCTGTGACGATAATGAAGGTTCACAATCACACTATCCTGCTGATTACCTTAAGTTTCTGGTGTCGAGTGAATTAGTCGATTTCTATCCACAAGTAGCGACTTTACTCAGACTGTTCCTCACACTGCCCATTGGAATTTCCAGTGCTGAACGCGCGTTTAGTACATTGCGCCGTCTGAAATCGTACCTTCGAAGCACAATGTCACAAAACCGATTGTCGAATTTAGCAGTCCTCTCGATTGAAAATGATATATCGCGACAAATCAATCTCGACGATACAATTAAAATGTTTAGTGTAGTTAAAGCAAGAAGGGGTTTTATTAACCAGATCGGTTTGTAATGTAACGGTCCCAACGTACAGTCATCACGAGCGTATACTCCCGACACTGGTGCAATGATTGTAATGATTGAAGATCGAACTGTACAGTGTTTTATATTTATTGAATAAATATGCCTATTATTTATTAGTCATTTCACATTTTCAGTTCAATTTTTATCAAATCTACTACCTCAGAAAACCACTCATAAAATATTTAAACTATAAAACGCAGAACGTGATCGCCACAGGGTCACATACCTCACGCACGGGCCCTTTCGGTATGTTAGCTGACCGGGCCTTTTACCTTAAATTCGCCCCTGCCTGTGAGTTACTTATTTTTCTACTAACTTTTGTGTCATTGGCAAAGAATGTTAATCTGCTGTCACTGGTAACTTCCTCATCTATATCAGTTAGTATGATCATGAAGGGTAATGGAGCTAATTACTCTTTCTTGTGGTACTGAGCTAAGGACCTCTGACTCTGATGAAGATATTCCTTGAACTGTAAAGACATGCTGCCGCTCACGAAAGGACATTATATACCCACTTCCTCTTGCTATTTCCACATATTTCAGTTTATGTATTATGATTCCATGGTCAAACTTGTCGAACGCCTTGGCAAAGTCCAAGTTTCCAAAAGATCATAAATTTTCTCTAACTATTCTTTCATATATTTTGCCGAGATGCAAAATGACACTTGCCTATAGTTTTTAGCCTCGGATCGATTTCCTTTATAATACTCGTATATTGGAGCTGTTCGCTCTTTTCAAGATGCTCGGTATTTCCTCTCGTGCCTAGTGATCATTTCCATATCCAATTTAGGGGCTTAGCGATTTCATTCTTGCAGTTTTTGATTAGAATAGCATTCCATTTGTCCGAGCCTTCTGCCGAGTGTGTTTTTAGTTTCCTTATAGCATGTGTGATATCATCAGTTGTGAAGTCAAAGTCCGTTATACAGTACTTTCCCCTTGTAATTCTTCTTCAAAGAACGCGTTTCTATCGCATATTAGTTTATAAGTTTTGGGGAACCGAAAGATGATTCATACTGAGCTATTAATATTTTAAACACTTCTTTTACATCAGGTTAAAACAATGTTTCCATTCTTCAAAAGTCCGATAATCGCGTGATTTTTCGTCTTCCTCTTTGCAAAATTATAGAAGCATTTTGAGTTAACCTTTATCGCTTCTATAGCGTTATCTTCTTTCTCTGTATGGTTCTCAATTAGACCCTGTATGACGCAATTTATATTCTCCACTTTATTATCTAATTTTTCTGGTGTTGTTTTCTTTGCAGTTGCTTAATTTTATAGTCACTTTTCCTCTTGCGGAACATTGACCTCTTTTTTTCTCTTGAACCTGCTTCTCCTTCCTCTTTGTTGTTTTTTAAGACATGTCTTTCCACAATTTCTAGCATCTTCTCTGTGATTATTAGCATCTCTTCCGTTGTCTTGTCCTTGAAGATGGTTCTCCAGTCTATTTCTTCCATGCTGAATGCAATAGCTTCTCAGTTTATAGTTTTGGCGTAAAAATTAAAAATTTCGAATTTGTCTCTTTCTGTAGCGTGTGTTCCCTTCTTTCCAGTTGCTTTTATATTAGTTGTTAGTTCACTAATGTTGTGATCTGATATTATAGTTGTGGACATTTCTACGTTATCAATTAGATTGCTGTTGTTTGTGAATACCAAATCTAGGCAGTTGGTTTTTCTTGTATTTGCTATTATTTGTTGTGTTAAAATAAATTCATAAGCTAGAGCTAACAGCATTTCTGCCTGCTCCTGGTCTTCCCGTGTGCCTCCTTTGTCTTGGTTTATACATATATTTCTTCTTAGCCTTTCATATTTCATAAATGATAAATTAAAACCACCCGAGTGGGGTTGGGGAGTGTAGAGCAGGAGTGTTCAAACCTGTGCACGCGAAGCCATTTTGGTGTGCCCGCGAGTAGCCCCCCAGATAAGGTTTTAGAGACCGGTTAATAGAAAGAATATTGCAATTAAAACCAGATAATATTTTTTATGTGTTTTAGGTGTTTTCTATCATAATATTTTTTGTGTGTGCCCGCCTGTGTTCCAGCATTTGGAAAGTGTGCCCGGCTGCGAAAAAGTTTGAGCACCTCTGGTGTAGAGCTTTCATCCAGTTCCTAACCTCTATAATGGTATCTGAGAATTTTGTAGTTGGAATGTTCAGGGGTCTATGTATTACAATTAGTACCATATTTAATTTTCAAACTTTTGCTGCTACTGATTCTACGTAGTTGTTTGAAGTACTTATAGTCATTTCTGACATATGGTTTTCGTGTGTATAAATAGCACATCCTCCTTTCCTGCCTTGTCTTCTTACTGTTCTGTCGGCTTGAAGTATGTTATAGTTGTCAATTTGTATTTCTTTTTTGTTGATACAAAACTCACTTTTCACAGTTCGTCCAGCAGTTCTTCAGATGATTTTCCGTGAGGCATGTAAAGTCTACTCTTGTTTCTTGCGTGAGTCCTTTCGGGTATGTGACTTTGTCCAGGGAATGGTTTGGTTTTAGGCCCTGTATATTGGCTAGGATAATTTTATTTTTTCGTTTTCAATTTCTTCTTTATGTAATTCAAATTCGTTATCCCTTGGTGGGCATGTTTCGTTCCTCTATCGCATGTTTCGTTGCCTTGTGATCCTCCGAGAGTTTTCCCTTCTTATTTAGTTGTTTCGATACATGTTGTTCCGATATCTTATGTAATTTCTTTCTGCATTCATTCTGTACGGTTCTCGGATCCCCGTATTTGTCAATTGTCTTTGTATTTGTTGAATGGTATTAATAGTTGAGCTACATCTAAAAAATTGGTAACCCTGTTTGCTGAAGGTTTTGGCTGCTCAAATGTGGTGTTCCTGTGCTGTGAGGGTGTGATGGTAATGGCATTTCTGTCCGTACTTGCATCTCCCGTATTTTGCATAAGTTTTGCAGATACTAAGGTGCTGGAACTTGCAGTTTTTCTCAAATTTACAGTATCCATTTTTGTAATGAAAGTTACATAAAGTGAAATGGGCATAGATGCATTGCCCATCCCTTGCATCTGCAATGCCCTTTTGCATAATATTTGTATACGATATTTTCTAAGTTCTTAGTTTTTATCGTCTTTTTATCATTATCTTCGTTTGGTAGTTTCTACAATAGTGTCTTCTTTTCGTATTATCTCTTCATTTGGTTCTCTCTCATCCACACTGTTTTCCTTCGGGACATTCTGGTCATCTTCCCCTCGTATTATTCTCTCTTTTTATATATCATTCATATTCGTATTTTCTAATTCTTTAAGTACCGCAAACGAGTTTACAATCTCCCTACATGAGTCAGAAATTTGATGCCCGTAATTTGTTTCCCGTTCGATACAAGGGGTACTTTCCTATCGTCCCAATTTATACAATTAAAGTCATGCAATTTTTGACAAAAATCATACCGGATTGCTTCGTTTTCAGTTGTTGCTAGATTACATAAGATGTAAATTAGGTGAGAATTTGGACCATGGTCATGTTATTTATTACTGTAATCGTTCAATACACACGCAGACAATTTTTTTTCGTTTGGGCGGGAGTCAGTCACGAGGATTGGTTTGATAACCTTTTCCCTGCCGTGTTTCAAACTTTTCTCAGATGACTACCGCATTTCGATTGAATATATATTTTAACCTATGATAACTTGTATAAACTATATTGCGCTTTTTTTACATTCATTGAATTTCACTTATAATTTATATACACGGATTTATTGATACTTTATACACTTTCGGGTGTAAATAGAATAAACCGCCGAGAAGTTATTCCCTTATTATATTAATGCAGAGAGAAAAACGAAGCGTCCATTCGCACGAGGTATAAACAAACATATAGGATGGTATTTTAAACATCCGACACTTTAAACGGTTTGTATTTTTTTATTTTACTGTACCTTCTATACACATGGGGAATTAATCCCCTGGTGCAAAACATGCTCTATGTGATGTCCTCTCAGCTCATTAATGCTGCGCACGAACAACAAAATTTTGCAGTATTCTGGACAGAGTATCTGTTCAAATCTGAGAAATTTCTTGTTCAATTGACGCTTTCGGTTCTTCTTTTGTGTGTGGATGCTGTTTAAACACTATCTTTTAAATAACCCCACAGATAAAAGTCACAGGGGTTTAGGTCTGGTGATGTTGGTGGCCATGATATTCCTTTATCATAAACTGCAAGAAATCTGTTGGACAGGACTCTTCCGTCGAAAGTATGAAGTTTTTGAAGTTCGGGAAGAACCAATTCGCCTCTATTTAAAAGGGCATATCTCGGCGGAAAAACAAAGAAAAAGTGAGAGGAAAGACAGAGGAAAAAGAAAGGGTGGAGGGGACAGTCGAAGTGGAAAAAGACCAAGGATGACAAGGACTGCAGGGTCGAGCCCCATCATCCTTGGGTGCTAGGGCCGGGAGGGCGCACGTGAAACCTCCTGGAACAAGCACGTACAAACGAGCACAAAGAACACTCAAGAGCACGAGCTTAGAACCCCCTTGCGGAACCGTCGAAAGTATCGTGTAAGTATCGTGAGCTGAGAGGACATCACATAGAGCAGGGGTTCCCAAACTTTTACCACCAAGGACCCCTAAATATTAATTCCGTACGGACATAGACCCCCCACAAAAAAAAGTATGAATTCAGTTACAAACTATAGTATATTTCATAAACATAGATAGCTTTTAAATTAATGTAAAATTAAACATTCTACGCTCATTAAACCAGTTTAATAAACACTTACCGAATGTCTAGTGTGAAATGGAAATTTATTTTAATATAGTTAATGTTACTATTTTTCCAAAAGCTTAGAGACCCCCTGGAAGCTTCCTACAGACAACTTTGGGAATCCCTGATAGAGCATGCTTTGCATTAGGGAACTGATTCTCCATGTGTAGAGAAGGGAGAAGGTACAGTAAAAATTCGTTTTTATTTTAGTTAATAAAAAATACAACCTCTTAAAGGGTCAGATGTTTAAAAAAAATCACCCGATATACCTTTGGTAACCTTTGGTTCGCTTCCGCCTGAATTGTTCATTCTGACGACGGTCAAACTTTTCACTCCACCTCAGACCTACAGTTTAATGTGGAATCCGAACCACGCCCCACCAGCAGCCCAGCGTCTTAACCAATAGGCTACCCAAAGTACCCATTTATCTATCAACCACTTTCTTTATTGTGTGAAAGGATGAACAGCTGGATTTTGCTGCGCGCCACCTGCCGTCACCGGATCTCGATCTCCGGGGCCGATGGATTCGTTAGCATATATATATATATATATATATTCCTCTTACTATAAAAAAAATTTATATATTATTTTAACTCTACGCTCTAAAGGTTATTTTAAATATTTACTAATAGTTTCAAAAAACTTTACAAAGTTACTTTCGTTTTACCAAAATACTGAACAATAACACAAAGGAGACACGAAAAGGTTCGTTGATTCAACCTATAATCACCGTTTTATCTTAGCATACAACACTTTCCCATTGTTGTTAACTGTGTTGAGTAAATAAGGTTGAAGGAGCAAATCTGATCGGAACTTTGTTTAGAACTGCTCACGGCATAAACGCGACAGCAGATCGACAATTATTCAAACAGGAAAGAGCCGTTTCGAGAGAACGCGGAGGAGGGCAGTCATGCGGAATGAACAGTATCTTCCGGCCGAGTTACAGGGAGCATTATTGGGTCAGGGCATAAGATAGATTTTGTCTTGAGAAATGAAATAGGGGAGAGATATGGATGAAGGGCGCGTGCAGATGGTCAGACAGATGGATACATTTGGCTGTAATGTAGGGAGACAGACAAAGGCGAATTAAGACACCTCGGGGCCCCGGGGCAATGAAGAATATGAGGGTCATTTTCTGTAGCTTTTTATTAACAATACATGTACATGTACAGTACATAGTACATTTACACGAATTATATGTGCGGTGCTCAGGCTAATTGAGAAACAACCTTAAAAGAACCTTATAGTGTATTTTGCCGTTTGCCAAAACCAAACAATATTAAACAAACTTTACTTTAGGGCCCATAAAACATAAAATAAAACAGGGAATTTGTCAGTTTGTGTCCTCTGTCATATTTAATCAAAGAAGTTCGCGAAATCTCGAATTATATCATCGAAACTCAGTTGATTGGGGGGGGGGGGGGGGGGGGGCCTCAAGCATGGGAGACTGAGGCTTCAGCCTCAATAGCCTCAGTGATAATCCGCCACTGGAGACAGATAGATACAAATACAAAAGACGAAAGGTAATAAAACACACACACACACACACACACACACACATACACATACAGACACACACACACACACACACACACACACACACACACATTTTTAAGTGATAAAAAGGTGATTCGAAACGTTTGAAAGGGATGAGTGTGATCAGGCGAAGGATACTTTCGTCGCTTCAAGGAGGGTAAGGAGAGAGAGAGAGAGAGAGAGAGAGAGAGAAAGCGAATCACTGAAGCATTTAAAAAATTGTGTATATACTTGCGAGGAGGACTCGAGCTGGAGGATGAAGAATTTAAAGGATAAACAGACCATGAAGGAATATTTATTAATAAATAATAACAGTAATAAAAACTATGAAAAATATTTACATTTTTTTAGTATCATTTTTTTTTTTACTATTTTATAAATATTCGTTAGATTTTTCACTTTCTTATAAAGAGAGAGAGAGAAGAGAGAGAGAGAGAGAGAGAGAGAGAGAGAGAGAAGAGAGAGAGAGAGAGATGAACAGATAGATAGATAGATAGATAGATAGATAAAGAGAGAGAGAGAGAGAGAGATAAATGAACAGATAGATAGATATAGATAAAGAGAGAGAGAGAGAGAGAGAGAGAGAGACAAAGAGAGAGAGAGAGAGAGATAAATGGATAGATAGATAAATAGATAGAGACTGTAGGGTGTTTCACTCGTACAGAGGAAAATATCAAAGATCAATATTTTTCTCCACTTTGCTTGTGTTTTTATTCCTTTTCATGTAAGAAAGATGTGCACCAATTTTGAAAACGATTGAGTGATATTTTGGGGTTGCACACATTTGAACCTTTTATAATAAACAATTTTCGGATCACGTTAAGAATAACGAACCCATTTACCTCATGTTAAGAATGGCGAACCCAAAATTAAACATGTTAAGAATAGCGAACCCAAAATTCAACAAGTTAAGAATAGCGATGGTGATTGCATGATTTGGATCACCTGAAGATCAGGGCCCCCAGCCTTCGTTAGTTAGTCTTATAAGGCTAACTAACGAAAATATCACGACTTAACCTAACCACTCGTCAAGGGCGTACAGTTGACCTAACGATTGGTTAGGTTAAGTCGTGATAGTTTCGTTAGTTAGCCTTATGAGGCTAATTAAAGAAGGCTGGGGGCCCTGCTCTTTAGGTGATCCCATGATTTACCCTCGGTACTAACCGTCAGGGTAATATGACAAAAGAGACCAATAGCTTCACAGGTTTTTACAAAATTCTCCATGTTAAGAATAGCAAACCCAAAAGTTTCCATGTCAAGAATAGGGAACCCAAAATTATCCATGTCAAGAATAGCGAACCCAACACCCTATGGGTTCGCTATTCTTAACGTGATTCCAATTTTCTTCAGTGTTACGAAAAAATTCTCCCTTGACACCACGGAAAATGAAAAACTCTAATAATAAAATTGGAAAATGTAAATCAATACACATTACACAATACAATACAATTTAATAATACAAAATTTTCTTCAGTGTTACAAAGGAATTCTCCCTTGGAAGCACAGAAAATAAAAAACTCTAGTATTAAAATCAGAAAATCCGAATCAATTTTTGAATTGGTACAAGGACGTTCCCGCCTTGGTTCTTTTCGGCACCTCCTTTCGATGATGTTCAACAATCCGCAACAAGAATTGTTTTTGCTTCTCGTCCTTGACTGATTCATTGAATTGCTTGATTAATGCAATTCCCCTCTCCGCTGTGTCGTTTACGACTTTCAGCGCGTTGACTGACTCTCTCAAGCCGTCATTTTTGGTGTACTCCTCTACGTTGTCGACATCCCCGACGCCGAAGTTGTCGAAGAATGTCTTCGTCCTTTGAGTGACGAAGTTGCTCAGATCCTTGCCTTCAAAAGTCAGGTTTTTCCACTCGAGTCGTTTGAGTTCCTTCCTCGACGCAGGTTTGCTCAAGGCCTGGAACATCTTTTCTTTCTCATTTGGCGATATCCGTTCATCAAGGAAAGCCAAGCCGACTAGAGTCTCCGAGAGATACCATAGATGCCTTTTGGCAACTCTCAAGGCAGCCTGGCCCAGGTCCTTGTTCGGGTATGAAATCAACAGTTGAATCATGTCTAGGTCATTTTTCGGGGCCCACCTATTGACCACTGCCTCGTGCCAGAACCGGACATAAATGAAACACGTAAAAAGGGCCACGTCGTGCAATCCCTTCACCTCTCGGTCGGTGAGTTCCAGTTGCTCCCGGAACAAAACCATTTTCAGCACATAGATAGCTTTCGCCATCCACTTCACCTGGCTTGATGATGGGCTCCTGGAGTCCTGAAGGAGAACTCAGCTCCACCCCAGCCTCCAAGGAAAAGGAGAGACAGCTTGAGGAGTTCCTCATAATCTTCTCTCCGGTGACATGAACTTTCAATGACTCCACGAAGATAACTCACCATCCAGATTCGTTCATCTTCCAAGTACCAAGTGGCTGGCTCTTCTTCATCGATCATGGTTTTGAAACAATTTTTGTTAATAAAGTCCCAATGCTGCTGAAATCGTCGAAAATACAGGATTTCAGGACCACTTGTTGGCCCCAGGGACTTATGAAAGACCTCCTTCAAAATGAGCTCATAAATGTGGTGACGGCAAGGCAACCACAAGAGCGACCGACCAAGGAATTGTTCAATCTTCATACATGCCCCTTGCAGAAGTCCGGTATTGGACGCCGTAGTGTCAAACGAGAGGCCAATGATGCGGTCCTGAATTCCAAATCGTTTACAGCTCCTGGATGACGGCTCAAGCCATTTGTTCACCAGTACCATCCTGGGCAACAGGCACTCCAAGAAGATGCTCGAACTCCTTCCCTGTTACCACAACAGCTACTCTGTCTTCCAAGCTTCTAGAGCTTCGGCCAGCAGCTTGGGGTAATAGCTTGTTGTCCCAGTGCAGAACTAAGAGAGGTGGATCTTTGAAGATCGACTCCTCAAGTTGTTTGGCCATTTTCTCTCGATACTTGGCACGTGCTCGATGAACAGTTGATGGCGAAATAATAATCTGCGATACATCTTGTCCGAAACTTTTAGCAGTTGCAATGAAGGAAGTGCTTGCTTGTCGAATAGAGAGTTGTTCTCTATCCCAAGCAAGTAGCCACGAGTGTTAGATCAAGTGTGTTCTTGGAACGACGAGGTGACTTAAAGGCCAATAGAGCAGCAAAATCTTCATCATCATCATCATCTGTTGTCGCCGTTGAGCTAGAGGATGTGCTATCCAGCTTCATTCTCTCGGAGATCTTTTCAACTTCTTCAGCATGCTTTCGTTTTCGAAGTTCAAGTTTCTTACCTGCTTCTTCTTTCCGTTTGACAGCCATGGTATGTTTCCTATCCACCCCAGCCACTGAAGAACTCATTCTGTCCTCCCTTTGGAAGGACAAGAAAACCTTGTCCTCCTCCGGAACTGAACTCATGCTCATCACACCTTGACAAGCGATGTCGAAAAGGTCAGCAAGGTCTCCCTTCCACACCTGACGCTTCATAATGGCTTTGTCCGTCTCTCTCGACTTCTCCTTCTTCAAGTTTTGTTACTCTTTGTACAGCTTTAGTATAGCAGCTCTAATGTTCTCCTCTGTCTTCACGGGGATATTCGCCTTCTTCCAAACTTCTTGAAGCTTGATACTCGTAGACTTGATGGCAAGGGGGTTTGTTTCCTTCAGCTCCAGGTGATGGTACATAAAGCAGAGGAGGACTTGCTCCCGGAATGGCAATCTTGCTCCTAAGAGCTCTTCGACTGGGGTCTTTTCAATCAGCCAGATCTTTCTTTCTATTTTCAACACTTTTTGCACCTGTGAAAGAAAAGAAAACATTACAATATGTTGGAAGTTGGGACGTTCTCGAGATTTGGTTACAAAGGGCTAAGGTATCAGAGGTGACATAACTGTGCAACCTCTAAATGGTGTTCAATTTGCTTCAAATTTGATACATACGCTTTACAAATCATAAGGTGTACGGGGAAGAGCAAAGTGTAGTGAAATTCACAACTTGATAAAAGTGGAACACCCTAATAGAGAGGTAAATAGATAGATAAGTGAATAAATAGATAGATAAAGGTAGATAGATAGATGGATAAATAGATAAAGAGGCAGATTAGTAGATATCTCATTATCCATTAATTATAAACACAGAATTAAGAGGAATGTATAAGTAACAAATTATTTACAGATGTACAATTTTTTATAAGGAAATTTGAAATATTATTATTATCAGTATTATTATTATTATTATTATTATTATGATAGTAGTATTAGTAATTTTATCACTGAAATATTCTGGCTTATTTGAAGCTCCATTTAAGAACCTGTATCAGTTTGTTTATAAAGGAACTTATAATTAATTACACAAGCCTGGAATGAGGACTTTGTAAGAGTTGTTTTCTTACTAATAACTGATTTTATATAATTCAACTACGCTATTTTCGAATAAGGTGTCCATTTTTTTCTATCACGTAAGGATTTTCTGCAAACTGGAAGGGAAAAACAACAAAATAAATATTATTTATTTCAATTTACATTAGGTACCTATTTCGCTTTCTTATACTAATTACAAATGCAAACAACTTTAAAAAGAAAGAAGACTATTAACGTCAATTACATATTCATCTTTATTTGTCCTGAGCTTTCTAGTGAGTTCTACTCTGCCTTTTAGTCTCGAATGTACGTGCTGTCCTTTTCTTTTATGTAATAATTCTGGAGTATCCCGTCTCAACATCCAGCAGTAATCACCATCATGCTGATGTCCCACCTTTCCCTGATATCTCTTCTCCATTTCTTTGATGTCTTGGTGAAACCGTTCTCCTTGTTCTTCGCTGAGTGCTCCGAGATTCTCAGGGAAGTAATCCAAGTGTGAATGTAAGAAATGTAATTTTAAACTCGTATTACAACCCAACTCTTTGAACTTATTTAGCATGTTGTTCACAATGTTTTGGTAATTTGGGTCCTTGATGTTCTTCAAAAATTTGCTGATAACATCTTTAAAAACAATCCACGCTTCTTTTTCAAGATTGTTCATTGTTCTTTCAAAGTGTTCATCCAAAGTCAGTTTTTTAATCTGGGGACCAACGAAAATTCCTTCTTTCAATTTTGCTTCCGAAGGAGTTGGGAATTTACCACACAGATACTTAAAACAATCTCCATCTCTGTCCAAGGCCTTAACAAATTGCTTCATCAAGCCCAATGTTATGTGAAGCGGAGGTAAAAGGACTTTCTTCGTGTCAACCAAACTTTCACGTTGAATGTTTTTAGAATCAGCTGTCAGGTTGACTTTGCGTGGCCATTCCTTTTTTATCTAGTGCTGAGTTCTTGCTCGGCTATCCCATTCACACAAAAAACATAGAAACTTCGTATAACCTGGTTGTTGACCTAACAACATACAAATCACTTTTAATTCTCCACAAAGTAGCCAACCGTGTTCTTTGTATTTAATCTTAGCTAGAAGAAGCTCAAGTTTTTCGTACGTTTCCTTCAAGTGAACCGAATGAGCCACAGGAACGGATGCATACAAGTTACGTTGTGAAGGAGGACGCCTTTTAGACTTCTTTTGGAGGAATCAATGAAAAGTCTCCACTCATTTGGGTCCTAGACTGCAGCGCCTAGCTTAAGTATTAGTTCCGAAACATTGTTGCAATATTCCAGTGAATTTTCTTGAGAAAAATATTGGATGAATTCTTTTTCTCGATTTCTGTACCAGTGCAAGTAATTTGCACGAAGTCTGGATCCCAAAATCTCTGAAGAATCCTTCGGGAGGCACAAATCTCTTACCAAATCATTAAGTTCACTTTGTGTAAACAATTGGGGTTCACCAAATGTTTCGGTTTGAAAACAATCACTATCATCGTTTCCATCGTCATCAGACATCGAATCAGATGAAGTTATATCAAGAGTATTTGGTTTAGTAGGTACAGGTATACCAGGTCCATGAGCAACAGGTCTTATAGCAGACTGAAAGTTTGGATAAGAAATTTCCTTTTTATTTTTAGTATTGTAGCCTTGCACGTTACATGAACAAAAATAGCAGTAATTGCTGTGATTTCTAGGCTTACCCCAGACCATTGGAATCCCAAAAGGTAAAGAAGTCTTTTTACCTTTACTCCACAGTCTAAGTTGTTCAACACAAACACTGCAAACTTTATGTGGAGCCCATGATTTGTCTTGATCCCCAAGTTTCATTCCGAAGTACGCATAGTATGCTTTCTTGACGAAGTCTGTAATATCTCGCCTTTGTTTTTTCACAGTAAATTTTCCACAAATATAACAGAAAATGTTTGGGTTATTTACACAACCTCTATTTGCCATAGCGACAAATAAAAAAATTTAAAAAGAGAAATATAGTCACCGCGCACCTTTGAATAATAAAGAACTATAACCTCGCACGCACTAGACAGACTGACTCATCTCGTGGCTCGTCAATCACGTATATACTAGCGGTGCGTTTCTCGAATGTTCTAAAAGACGCTATGACGTCACTTCTGATCTGGAAGCATTTTAGGCAGTAGTTTTTAATCAAAATTTAATTGAGTCAATTTTAATGAAAATTACTTACATATGTAATATGAAATATGACATTTTGTGAAAAATCTGTACGTGATGGCGAAAAATAAATATTATTTTCGGAATCAGCGTGCAAAAATTACTATAAAAGTGATAAAATATCATATTTCGGACAACAAAACCATCGCAGGCCTGTGTTATTAATTATATAAATTGAATATTAGTTAAAATCTAAAAAAATTAACTCAATATATATACTTAATTTAACAATAAATAAACGAATCCTCGTTAATAATTAACACACATACGATGGTTAGTGAAATATTTCTTTCAATTCACTCGAAAAGAGAATAATGTATGGACGATTATAAAAGTCGGGCTTGGCTCCACCTCCTTTACGACCCAAAGTAGTATATCCCAAATTTGGTAGCTGATACGTACCATATAATCAAGAACCAAATTACTAAAACTTAATTTGGAGATATGGATAAATTATCCATTGGAGATATGGATAATTAAGTGATATGAAATCAGGTTAAGTTGAAGGTGAAAACCTCTTCCGAAAATTAGATTTTAGAATCATGTGATGCGTCCATTTTGATGCTTAATAATCCCTTCAACCACAAATATTCATTCACATATACAGTATTTCTCACCGCAACATACGAAATCAGCATCCCTGGAACTAATGCTCAAATTAAATACATATTTAATGGAACAATATTACCTCTTAATTTATTTAGCAGACACACACACACACACACAACACACACACACACACACACACACATTATATATATATATATATATTATATATATATATATATATATATATACACACACACACACACACAGGGTGTCCCAGAAATGTGGACTCATAGGAAAAATATACATTATATTTTAAAGTGAAGCAAACACATTTCTAATGTCAGTTTTCATTTCAGGAAAGAAAATACCCTGATTGGCTCAGTATACCAAGCAAGAGAAGGTGGAACTGGTATTGCTACACGTTTCCGGAAAATGCCAGAGGGCATGTCAGTTATTTCACGAACATGCCTCCCTCTGGCTTTTTCTGGAAACATGTAGCAATACCAGTTCCACCTTCTCTTGATTGGTATACTGAGCCATCAGGGTATTTTCTTTCCTGAAATATGTAAAACTGACATTAGAAATGCATTTGCTTCACTTTAAAATATAATGTATATTTTTCCTATGAGTCCACACTTCTGGGACACCCTGTGTGTGTGTGTATATATATATATATATACACCTTTGGTAACCTTTGGTTAGCTTCCGCCCAAATTGTTCATTCTGACGAACGTCAAACTTTTCACTCCACCTTAGACCTACAGTTTAACGTGGAATCCAAACCACGCCCCATCAGCAGCCCAGCGTCTTAACCACTAGGCCACCTAGGGTACCCATTTATCTACCAACCACTTTCTTTATTGTGTGGAAGGATGAACAGCTGGGTTTTGCTGCGCGCCGGCTGCCGTCGGGTCTCGAAACCGGGGCCGATGGATTCGTAGTCAGCGACGCTAACCACTACACCACCGAGGTGTGTGTATGTGTGTGTGTGTGCAAGCGCGCGTATGCAACTGGGTATGAGTGAGGTCGAATGTGTGATAATTCACCGATGAAGTAGAAAATGAGGTAATTTTTTTGAGGTTTTACACTTTCGATTTTTCGAAACATTGAGAAATTTATATAAAAAAAATATAGAAATATTTTTAGTGTCGGAAAAAAGATAAGTTAATCCTCATTAGGTTAAGTTATGCTAGGTTAGGTTACTCAAGGTTTGGTTAGGTTAGGTTACGCTAAATTAGCGAGTACCTCGCTATTTAAGGATTTAACGGAAGCCACCCTTCGAGTCCTCAGTTGCATCTGATGACATCTGACATACTTTATCACGCCCTTCTCGGGTCGACGGTACTAAGGTTAGGTTAAGTTAAAATAAGTTTGGATATTTAGTTTTTTAAATATATAGATTTTAAAACGTCGAGAACTGGCTCATGCGGAGAGATGCGTGTTATGTTTGTTACGGATATCTCTGTATAATGGCTCTTACAAAGGAAATATCACACGAAAATAGACTCGAGATTAATTAATACCTTCTTGATGAAGAACTACAGAGACAAATAGCCAATAAAGTGGGGATTTCATTCTCCACGGTGAGCAAAATCCTCTCTCGTCATTCGCAAATGGGAGTGTAATGAACAAAGTAAGCCGACGGCGAAGAAGGAAGACCTCGGAAAAAGAAGACAAATACAGGATTTTATTGAACAAATACAACAGAAATAATATTAGCGTTCGAATAGCTGCTGAAGTGAATGACTCACGCAACGGCAGCATTTCTACTTCAACAGCGAATAGATGTCCGAAGGAGGTTGGTTTAATGGGCCGGGTTGTTACCAGAAAGCCGCTAATATTCTTTCTGTTGTATTTGCTCAATAAAATCATGTATTTGTCTTCTTTTTCGAGGTCTTCCTTTTTCGCTGTCGGCTTACTTCGTCAGACTGAACAATTCGGGCGGAAACAAAACAAAGTGTGTGTGTGTGTGTGTATATATATGGATCTTTTCCTTTATAGCACCCGCAATTTCTTCTTTTCAGTTCGTAACAATTTTGACAAAATTAAAACTAACTAAAATATCACGACTTAACCTAACCAATCGTCAAGGAAAGGAAAATATTTTAGCAGAGAACCCGCCCTTCGTGCGGGTAGCAAAAGTATCCCGCCTTGCAACTTTAGAATGAGACGTGACTGTAAAAATTAACCAACTAGTTAGGTTAATTGAATGCCCGGTTACGTTAATTGAATGCCCAGTTAAGCCAACTGTACGTCCTTGACGATTGGTTAGGTTAAGTCGCGATATTTTCGTTAGTTTTAATTTTTTTTAAATTGTTACTAACTGAAAAGAAGAAATTGGGGGTGCTATAAAGGAAAAGAGCTATAATATATATATATATATATATATATATATATATATATATATATATTATATATATATATATATATATATATATATATATATTAGGGCAGTTCATGTAATAGGGGTGAAAAAATTTGTTGGAGGTAAGTCACTGAGCATGTGTGTGGATTTTTTAATTCTACTTGTTTACAAAAACCTTCATGGCAAATTTCTACTTGGTAGCAAAACTTTTAGTGGGTGCTGAAGCTCATGTTCGATTACTCCTAGACTGCTGATTTGTCGTATGGGGCTTCTGGTATTTAAAGTTTCCGAGCGCGCCGATTGAGGGAAATTTACAGTCATGTAAAGATGCCAGTACTTCCCTGGTCGATTGGTGTCTACAATCTCCTCCTGGTTTGACTTTATTTCGTTTGAAACCTTGTCGGAAAACAAAGATGAAAATGGTTGAGGCAGCAAATTTATTACAGAGAGGAACACTAAAGAAAGAGCGGAGAAAATACAAAGGAAACGTTTCAGTAGAGAGGATGGATCTCTCAGACTTTGTCGATTCAGCGTCATTCAAGTTATTTGATACCTTCAAGATCAGTCGAGGGTTCTTAGGACATCTGATGAGTGGAAAAATCACCAAGACGATAGACGATCCCTCCTATCCATGTAAAGATTCAATGTTATCAACGACAGTGCTGAAAGGGGTGTGTCCATGATAAAGAATTTCAATGCAACCATTACCAAAGCCGAGACTCAAAAGCAGTTCCTCTTACACGTAGTGGAAATGCACCGGCACTACTAATTTCCTGACCAGAATAAGTCAACATTGGCCACCGGTAAATGTTCAGGCGACTAGATTTCATGTATGATATTAAGGTGATATCAATGCATTTGTGCTATCACTGAACGTTATATTGCGCGAATTCATTGGTTATCTAAATGTTATTTATCCAATTCACCCACTGTACATATGCTAATGCTTGACCACCGAGTAAATACTCTCGGATTCCACTCAAATTCGTCTCAGAGTTTTATGTTCTTAAGTCTAATAAAAAAAAAGTACATGCTTGCTTGAATTTTTAATTTTCATTTATTTGAACCGCCCTAATATATAAATATATATATCCACAAAGAATTTTTTGCACGATTATATATATATATATATATATATTGCTCGGCATTCTATTCTGGTGTCCACTCAAATGTAAAAATAAATATATAGGGATATAAATCGAATTAAAAGGGGTGATTGATTGAGTTCATTAGAAAGTTAAAAAAAGTTCATTATCAGTAAGTTTATTTTTTTTATTTTAACGGTACTGAACAAGAAAAATGTCTATCTATATATATGTGTGTGTGTGTGTGTGTGTGTGTGTGTGTGTGCATAAGTTACGAGGCTTGATAACAGGGATGAATTCCCTGCAGATGATTTGTGACTACCTATAAATTATATTTTTTTGAATTTTTTTATCTTTGCCCACTCGTTGAACTGCAATACTGTACTGAATATATATATATATATATATATATATTATATATATATATACAAAGGTGGGCAGGACCGAGTTCCAAAAGGACCGAATTCCAGGAACTCGGTCCTTTTTAAGGACCGTGAGCGGGAAAGGCGGTCCTTTTCTCAGTGAGGACCGAAATGAGGAGCGACGGTCCATTTTTAAGCAATTCCGGACGGTCTTTTTTAGTGATTTTAGTGTGTTTAGTGATTATTTGAAGTTCTAAAGAAGATGGATCGTTTCCTCCAGAAGACTCAGAAAGAGACTGAGACTGAACTGAAACTTGTTTCAACACCTGGCACCATCCAGTGCCGCCGTGGAAAGGCTCTTCTCTTTGGGGAAGGACGCCCTCAAGCCGAAAAGGTCAGGGCTCAGTGACAGCCATTTTGAAATGCTAGTCTTCTTGAAAGGAAACTCAAGCATTTAACTTAATAACTTTTTTTCATCATTTATGTATTGTATTAATTATAATTTACGTTAATAAAATTAAAGATTTACGGTGTCTTTAATTTCATTTTTCATTTTAATCAAATTTTTCACTTATATTATATATAAGGACCGAGGACCGAGTCGTTCCTAGGTCCTATCTTCAGAAAGGACAGTGACCGGGACCGTCGGTCCAGTTTGAGGCAAGGACCGGGACCGGGACCGTCGGTCCTTTCTGAGGCCCGGGTGCCCACCTTTGTATATATATATATATATATATATGAATGATGCAAACTCGCACGAAAAAAGAAAAATTATTCCATTTTGGAATCATTTCTCTTTTTCCCTTGTTGGGTTGCATCATTCATTCATTTCACGTGTTTAATTGTGAAATTCATCCCAGAGAGAGAGAGAGAAAGAGAGAGAGAAAGAGAGAGAGAGAAAACTCTTCTGACCTTAACTAACTGTAATCAAGAGATTTGCTAAACGAATGATCTGCCGGCTAAATTTTGGAAATCATAGAAAACGTAGTTTTAATTTTTTTTAAGGGAAACTAAAATATTATTATTATTATTATTATATAATCTGTCGCTCGTAATCTTGGTTTTGCTTCCACCCGATTTGTTCATTCTAATGAAAGTCAGACTTGTTGCTCCACCTTTGACGTACAGCTTAACGTACAATTTGAACCACGACCTACCACTGGTGGTCAGAAATTACAAAACCCTCTTGCCTGGACTCGATCTCACGACCTCCCAATCACTAGCCCAACATTACAACCACTACGCTACCCATTCATCTACCAACCAGTTATTGTATGGAAGGATAAACAGCTTGGTGAGCTGCACCGCTGCCTGCCATCGCCTGGAATCGATGTATTCGTAGTCAGCGATGCTAACCACTACACCACCAACAAACAATTGCTTTTATATTGATTTATCTATAGCTTGGAATTTGTTTAATTAACTTTTTATATAAATTGTTTAAAGATACTTCGATGTTTATCTGAATTAAGATAAATTATAAATTATAATTTGTGGTTTTTAATCAATTACGTAGAAACTAATTTGTTGAAAATTTTATGGATTGTTCTTTTGCGTTAAATTAACCTAAATAGTAATTAAAATGGTTAAATTAACCGGATCAAATGTAGAATTCGGACCCCAGCCTTCTTTAGTTAGCTTTATAAGGCTAACTAACGAAAATATCATGACCTAACCTAACCAATCGTCAAGGGCGTACAGTTAACCTAACGATTGGTTAGGTTAGGTCGTGATAATTTTCGTTAGTTAGCCTTATAAAGCTAACCAAAGAAGGCTGGGGTCCGAATTCTACATTTGATCCAATTAACCTAAATATTAATTAAAATGGTTAAATTAACCTAAATAGTAATTAAAATGGTTAAATTAACCTAAATAGTAATTAAAATGGTTAAATTAACCTAAATAGTAATTAAAACGGTTAAATTAACCTAACTAGTAATTAAAATGGTTAAATTAACCTAAATAGTAATTAAAATGGTTAAATTAACATAAATATTAATTAAAATGGTTAAATTAATTTAAATAGTAATTAAAATGGTTAAATTAACCTGAATAGTAATTAAAATGGTTAAATTAACCTAAATAGTAATTAAAATGGTTTCAAATTAATCTGAATTACTATTTATAAATTTGTAAAAGAATTTGTTTGAGAGCGTTGAATAAAAACACACAAGGGGAATAACAGTAAGTGGTATTTCCATTAAAAACATAGGATCAAATAAAGATAAGCACCCCCAGCCTTCTTTAATTAGCCTTATAAGGCTAACTAACGAAAATATCACGACCTAACCTAACTAATCGTTAAGTCAACTGTACGCCCTTGACGATTGGTTAGGTTAGGTCGTGATATTTTCGTTAGTTAGCCTTATAAGGCTAATTGAAGAGGCTGGGGGTGCTTATCTTTACTTGATCCAAAACATATAATATAGTTATCAGCACGACTTTCTTACAAAAAATGAATTATTCCACTCCCTAACAGTATCCAAAGGTGAAAAAATGTAGTTTTTCCCCATTAAATAGATAAAGTAGACAGTCTTTGACTATATCCTTTAATAACTTTTGTCATACATTATGTCTCGAATTTATAAGCTACTTTCATTAGGAAAATGCAGGGTTTTCTTTACAGAATCTGATCACTTTGCTAATAATGAGTACCCCGCAATTTCTCCTCGAAATGTAAGTCGCCTAATGAGGTTGTGTTAATATTAGGTTTAATCAGTGACACACTGTGTGCGCGCTGGTAAAGTAATACCAGCCAAGCGTTACAAACGCATTCAACCATATCGTCCCAGACCCTGTTAAAAGCTAATAAACTGAAATTGAAAAACGTATCCATTAACTTCATTTATTTTTCTATAACTTTTTCAGTGGAACCATTAGACTGGATAAAATCAGTCAACCACGTATATAACCTGACTAAACTGATCACTTTCTCATTATATATGAAAGGAAACTGAAGTTTAATGTTCAAAATATAATGAGTCCGGAACATTAATAATGACTACCCAGAAAAAATAAAGGGTATATGTGAACTGGAAGTTTGGATATAAATACAGAAGTTGTTTCGTATCTGAGAGATTGGTAAATCGCATATCACAGTTACACCGTTCGGAAAAGTGAAAGTCAAAACAAGGATGAAAGAGGATTAGAAACAGGAAAAAAGAAAGTTTAAAATTGTCTAACAAACAACTAAGTTATTCATAGTGAAGAGACCTCGCATCATATGTTCTACAAATGAAGAAAAACAGACGAAATAGCGCTCAAAATTTGTCGAATAATTGCGTCAAAATGTCGATCGAGAAAAAATATTAACGTGAATGTCAAAACGAAAAATAAAAACCCCTTTAATATAGGGATGAATGTGACGGGTATGTTGTGAATGTTGACGACTTGGGTTGTGCATCAGAGGGAGAAAACTTGAAGTGTTCGGGAGAACAAACCTGAATTTTTATGCATTTTACTCGTAGATACAAATTAGAAAACATTTTCTTAATTATTTATTAAACCCTCTTTATTTTGTATTCCATTTTGGGTCATATTTGCTAGATTCCTCGGAGCTATTGAAGAATAGGGACCCCAGCCTCCTTTAGTTAGCTTCATAAGCCTAACTAACGAAAATATCATGACCTAACCTAACCAATCGTCAAGGGCGTACAGTTAACCTAACGATTGGTTAGGTTAGGTCATGATATTTTCGTTAGTTAGCCTTATAAAGCTAACTGAAGAAGGCTGGGGTCCCTATTCTTCAATAGCTCCGATTCCTCATATATGTATATATAGACTACAATCTTCCTAACAAAACTATCCACTCCAACAATTACTATTATCTTTTAACTGTAATTTTCGTATGATCACACACGCAACTTGACATAATTTAACATTTACTATTTAAACCTAACAAAGAATTCAAAAACGCTCAAGTAAATTCTAAAATATGTACCACAAACTACAACAGTAGAATTAACTTAAATTTAACCGGAGCAACAGTATCGAAACTACTTTGGAGCAGTATAATTTACTACGATTAAGCAAAGTTTACAGTATATATATATATATATATATATATATATATATATATATATATATATATGTATATATATATTGTATATTCCCCCTTCAAGTTTCTCACTATTAATATTGCTAGTTTACGTACATAATTTACCTTATAACTACTTGTGCAAATTGCTGCAGATCGCTAAAATACTTAGGTTTTAAAAATGCTTCTCTAAACTCCCATTAAAAGAGTAGTAAACTTCAATTTAACGAGATTTGGTAAGTTATGAACCATCAAAGAAAGATCAATTAAGATTACGACGTATTTTACAACATTTATGTATGTTTCATTAAGGTTCATGTGTGTATATATATATATATATGGTATAACAAAAGTCTATTCTCATAGGGAAATAATATACAAGAGAATTGAACGAGAAAATAGTTTTAACTATACATTACAATCAACTTACCAATTAATGCTCAAATTACTTACGTTAATTGTATTGTTTAGTTCAAGTCTCTTATACTCGTATCTTTTTCCCCTATGAGACCGAACTTTTGTTACACCCTGTATATATATATATATATTTTTTTTAATTGGGGTTGTTTAACTTCCTTCGCAACAACATCTAAGGTCATGTGAAGGAGGGGACCTACAGCTTTACGTGGGATCGAACCACGGGTCGCTACATAACCTGGGCGCGGAGGACGGTCTCCCATCCAACTACTAACCAGACCCAATGTCGCTTAACTTCGCTGATCTCCGGGAAGCGGTGTTACGACATCGGCCACGACGTAGCCCATATATATATGTATATATATATAGAGAGAGAGAGAGAGTGTGTGTGTGTGTGCACTGTATAAAGTGTATATTTAAATACGAATTTTATGTTCATTATAAAAGAAATTGTAAAAATATAATATAATATATATATATATTTTGTATGAAAATTGATCAATAAATTACGTAACGAAGCCGCCAATATATATATATATATATGATGCACACAGACCGTGCATGGAACAAGGAACTCTTCTGGAATAATTAAATCCACTATAATCCGAATAAGTAATGGTAAATGACAAATACCATAGTTTTTCTTTTTCATGATGGTAGCCCGACGTGGGCAACGGGTCACTCGCAAAGAGGTCCCATAAATATAGCTTCCCTCACCAGCTATCTGCAAAGCAGATAGGATCCAGCTTTGGGACATGGATCTACGGTTTAAAGCAGCCTAGCCCACCTACATCCTAGCCCATCTTGAAACGGACATGTTATGTGCCTTGAAAAGTGGACGCTCAATTCTGCCAGTTGAGGTTTAAGTTTTGGTTTTTGGCTAAAAATATAATAGTTACCCCTTTTTCTTTGATGTATTCAATCTGACTTGAAGGCAGCGAGTCTTTTGCTTATATTGAGGTTCCAAATGTAGCAGAGCTAGGCTGCTTTAAACCCTAGATCCATGTCCCAAAGCTGGATCCTGTCTGCTTTGCAGATAGCTGGTGAGGGAAGCTATATTTATGGGACCTCTTTGCGAGAGACCCGTTGCCCACGTCGGGCTTGCATCATGAAAAAGAAAAACTATGGTATTTGTCATTTACCATTACTTATTCGGACTATAGTGGATTTAATTATCCCAGAAGAGTTCCTTGTTCCATGCACGGTCTGTGTGTATCATAAAAACCTCAGGGAACCATTCTGAGTTCATTCCCATATATATATATGTGTGTGTGTGTGTGTGTTTACAATGAATGTAGAATTTACTTCCTGAAATGTAACGCTAAATTACGTGTATTTTATTCGCTTCTATATATATAATTGGGACCGCAATTATAAACTGTGTTACACTTCTAAATACGTAATTATCATGTCTGCACAAGAGTGACATATGCGTAACATTCCTTTTTGGGTAACTAATTCAAAAGGAGTCTTTTATCTATTTTAAATATCTAAAAACAGAACGAACATCTCGCATATGTTACACTTTGGAATACTTTCAAAATCATCTTCTCTACATTTCTCTCCTACGAATTAAGGTTATATAAACTATATATATAGGGTGATTCAAAAGTCAGGTTACATAGGGCTTTCTTTGCAGGTAAATGAGTTATGAGATGTTATCGAAGGAGGAGCGCATTGATGTGATATTCCTAGCTGGCTGCACAAGTGCATTGCCGTTAACGGTGGCCATATCGAACATGTGATGTGACTATTCCCCTGTATCATTACATAATACAGTATTTCCCTATGTAACCTGACTTTTGAATCACCCTGCACATATATATATATACACACACACACTGTATATGGAATTAAATGCATAAATTAAAGGTATATTTTCTTAAATTTTATGCAAAGTTCTTTTCTTTTAATTTTGAATTGCAAATAATAAAAATGAATTGTATTCGAATATGATCTTCATTTGGGTGGAATTTTAATTTATATTTGTGTATTTTGGAGAGTTGTGAATTTTTTGGTCCATCTTTCCTTTCTTTTCATATTCAAATGTAGGAATTTTGTTTGTTTGTTTGTTTACTTATAGAAAAAGTAATAATATAATATACAGGGTGTTCCTAAAGTCGCGCAGCCCATATATAACGTTGGGTGCGCGGTTTTAGAAACACCCTGTGTAAAAAGAACAATGATCGCAACTGAAATTAATATGACAGTAATGTTTCCAGTACTGATAATAATAATGAAAATAGCAGTAATGATGATACGATAATTTTCGTGCTACAGTCAATAAATAATATATAATGACTGTTATTTATTTATGATAAATATAAATCTTTGAACTTCATAATTTATGTTCATACATAAAGTTACGTTGCCATAACAACCAACTTTATATTTAACAGCGATTAAATTTCACCATGAGTAATGTCGATAAGTGGCATACACAAAATTTGAATAAATTTCCAAAAATCACTCTCCAAAGGAGTTAAACTATACGCCTTTACACACGTATTTAACCCTAAAAGGACGACCGCTACATATTGATAACGTTTCCAATACACGTATTCATAACTTAACTCTACAAACAAATCCGACGTTAAATGGTTAATTTTAATTATTATCATCTCTGAATAAGAAAAACTTTAATCAGTGTTACTTCGAATTTAGAATCATGGTTTAACAGTTTAAACGAAGATAATATGAATGAATCATGGTTAAAAATCAATCTTACCTATAGTCTCTAAATTTGGTTAAGTGAAAATTTCTCTTTCAATAGAAAAGAGTTTATTGCAAAATAGGCTACGGTCGTTCAAATGACAAAATGATTTTCTTGTCTTTGATCAAAGTATTTATCATTTATATTTCTTTCAAATAATAATTATAATTGACGGAATATTCTTAATTTTAGGTACATTTTTTGTCATCCAACGAATTTGATGGAAATTGTGATTTTTTTTCCTTTAATAAAGCAAAATATTTGTTTGTAAAAAACAGTTATTTGAAAAATGAGTTCTTAAGTTGAAGTTCATATCTTTCCTTGTATATTCATTATTATTATTATTAATATCATTATTTTTTCCATGGCAAGAGTATTTGAGTTATTTTCAGTGACTCTTAACATTCACACACACACACACACACACACACACACACACACAAAATATCCTCAACTTAAAGTAGTCTCCGATCAAAATCTAAACATTTTAAGATTCTTGGAGCATCAGTTTCATACGTTCTAGTAAATTAATGACATTTTTATAGGAATATTTTGAGAATGTGATATACAGTTTAAATGTATTTCACTGATGATGGAAAAAAATTGCATTTATAATTTTTTACACAATCTACAAATTTCACAAAACATGAATTTGCTACACTTTTCTAAATGTTAATGAGTTCAAATGATTAATTTCTAGATTTTTCACTAATTACTTTGTTGGACATTGGAGTACAGAGCGTTAAGAAAAGCAAATGAACAACATAATGATTATCCGTAAACTTGTTAAAAATAGAATATATTCTGCTGAAACAAAATTGTCAGGGTAAGGTAATTATCAAAGACAAATTAGTACGTATTTCACAATGCCACGAGGAAGAGGATGTTCCCGTAAATTGACACATTTCGCGAGAGGTCTATAATTATTGGACTTTGGGAAGTAGAGCATTTTGCAGTTCAGGAATACCCAGAAAACTGCAGTTGCTGATCGTTGTAGGCGTCTAGATCCGTCTGAAAGAACGATTCATGCCGTCAGAAGACGTGCAGAAATGGACCTCGCAAATCGCTGTTGAATTGGTTGTTCGGGTTAAGGTTAACTCTAGGACAACCAGACGCTATTTTCACAACATGGGTTACTATTGCAGAGCAGCTAGAAAGGAGTCCATGCTCACCTTTCGCAACATTGCCTGTCGGAAGCAATAGGCAGCATTGATGGTGAAGCATGATTCTGCCGTTTGAAACACCGTAATCTTTTCGGATGAGTCTCAGTTTTCTTTATTTCCAACAATAGGCATGTACTCGTATAGTATTGAGACGTTCATCCTAAGAATTTTTCTCTGAGGCATCTAGAAGCTACAGTAAAACGAGATATTTTCTGTAATGCTGTGGGGTGCAATTTGGACTAATCGACGAACAGAGCTGGTGGCCAATATGTAAAGACCTTGGAAGAGGGCGCTACCTATTTATCCCAATGAGGATATATTTCCACACCGAAGTGTATTCATGGAAGATAGTGCCCAGCTCATACCGCTCGTTCTAAGCAGAGGTGAAATAACAGCTATGGAACTGAACGTCTTCTATGGCTAAGTTAATCCCCGGATATGAATCCAATAGAACATGTGTGGTACACGCTAGATAGGCCATTAAGGAAGCGGCAATCAAAGCCTACATCTAGGGAAAGCCTCGTCAAAGCCATAAAAGAAGAATGGGCTGCAATACCTCAAGAACAAATAGCAAAGCTCATCAATGGAATAACAGAACGTGTGTCACCTTTACACACTGCAAAGGGGAAAGCAACACAATTCTGAACATATTGACTTAAAAGAATTGTTATTATTTATTGACTTTCATTATGAAATTAAAGACTTTGGCAAAATGTTTCAGATATTTAGATTTGTCCGAACAAAATGTGGCAACTAAGTACAGAGAACGGAACAAAAACTAAATTTCATACATGAAAAGATTACAAATGAACTTTGTGGGGCTCCTGAAAGTTAGGACAAATCTAAAGAGTTAAACCGTTTATCCGTCTGTGAAAACGGATGCTTAGCGAAACGTCTCCTCTTACAATGTCCAGCAAAAGAATTAGTGAAATATCCGGACATTAATCATTCGAAATCGCTGAAAATTTGGACATTTAGAATTATATTAATTAGAATCATGTATGGACATTATCTAAAAAAAACCATTAAACTTCCACTTCCCTTGGGGTGGGCACAACGCTTATACTCTGGACGCTAAAACGCTCAAATCAATTACACCAAGGATGCTGCAAAGGAATCACCACAGGGAATAAGGCATACGAACCGCAGGGATTCTTTCATGACAAGGTTGGGTAAAACTCCGTGACGAAACGTCATGAACAAAGTAAGAATTACCATTTGAATTTATAATTAAGTTATTTAATTATTTCTTTTATTTAAAAATTGTCATTAACCACATTTTTCATTTCCTCGATGAGGAGTTGAGGGTAGGTTCGAAACGTTGAATCATTACGAGAGTAAAATTTAATTAGAAAAATTATCAAAAGGAATTAATTTCATCAATAACAAGAATTATTCTCTCTCTCTCTCTCTCTCTCTCTCTCTCTCTCTCTCTCTCTCTCTCTCTCTCCTCTCTCTCTCTCTCTCTCTCTCTCTCTCTCTCTAATTATTATTTAGTTCTCTTTTGTGTATATATATTTATATATCCTTGGTAACATTTTGCACATATATAAAATACTTAGATTGCCTTCAGGTATATTATTTCCATATATATATATATATATATGTAAAGTTCAAACAAGTAAGACACACAGTGATATATATATATATATATATTATATATATATATATATATATATATATATATATATATATATATATATATAACTCCGGAGAGCACTATAACCGCGGATTTCACTCCGACACTCCTTCAGTTTCAACAACCACTGACTTACATCTTCAAAGTCGCACGTGCGCAAAGGCAGTCTGACGCATGCGCATTAGTAACATCTGCGCAAAGGCCAGTTGTGCAGCACCTGGTAAACAATTCTTTGAAATTAGCTTTTCCTTTTTTATATTTTCCGCAATCGAAACAGATTAATGGGGACCTACCACAGATTTTTCGATATGAAACAGGCCCCAATATAGAGGAAATGTTAGTTTCTTTAGTTTTAGAAGGCGAAATTGGATTAGAAAATTGGATTAGAACCTCGCAGGATTTTAGCATTGCACTGAAACGATTAAAAAAAAAAAAAAAATTGTATTTTAGGCACAGAAAGGAGAAATATCGAATAAATTCTTAATTCTTAATAAATATAATTAAATAATTTTATTAATTAAGTTAATTAATATTAAGTTTCAATTAAAATTAATATAATTTATTCCCTCGGTGGTGTAGTGGTTAGCGTCGCTGACTACGAATCCATCGGCCCCGGGTTCGAGACCCGACGGCAGCCGGCGCGCAGCAAAACCCAGGTGTTCATCCTTCCACACAATACAGAAAGTGGTTGGTAGATAAATGGGTATCCTAGGTGGCCTAGTGGTTAAAACGCTGGGCTGCTGATGGGGCGTGGTTCTGATTCCACGTTAAACTGTAGGTCTAAGGTGGAGTGAAAAGCTTGACCTTCGTCAGAATGAACAGTTCGGACGGAAGCTAACCAAAAAAAACAAAATGTTTCTAATTTTAATATTTTTGGGTATTTTTATTTTAGGTCATTCATTATTTGGGAGAATGTTTGACCCCGGAGGGCATAACGGGCATAAAGCTTCTTCGTGGCTATCCCAAATTGAACAGGTATACAGTTCACTATTACTCTTTTACCCTTAAATATATATAATATATTATTAAATGAAGTCGTTGTATAAGCAAATGTAATCTATTGACTATTTACAGATTTGCAACGTCATTATTTCGTTACTGGACCGTTCGTTGTATACGATCCGATCTTCTTTTTTTTTACATATTTCCGTTTTAAAGTGTCAAACTTCAGGTACAGTATTTACAATTTTTAAAGTTAAAAAGAACTATAATGAATCTTACACCGTGATACTGTATGTATATAATATATATATATATATATTATTATATATATATATATATTATATATATATTGCGCAAATATGGCCGAGGGAGAAACTCTTTAAGAAAAGGAAATAAAAAAGTTACCCCTGAACGATCTGCTCGTTTTAATAGTCTGCCTTGTGCTCCATCTTCACAAACCTTCTCAAGCAAAACTTCACACACACACACACACACACACATTTATATATTATTTACTTGACTTAGTTGATGTCTTTGAACGACGGTTCAGGACTGACCTGCGGTCGAAACCCTCTGCGGTATCCCGACTCATTTGCGAGATTTGGTGGAGGAGAGAATTAGTTTCCACTCTCTTCTTGCCCTGGCAGTCGGCTACGCATGGCTGGTCAGAGATTTTGCACAAGAACCTGTCCGGTTCTTGAAATTATTCAGGGTGGTGTGCTGGAAGTTCCTCAGTTATTTCGGCAGCACGTTAAAGAGTTTGGGGCCACGTATTCTGATGATATTTTCCATCTTCGTTTTCATGTCCTCTCTGTCCAACCGCAGCTGAGACAGTGTAGTATCTGCCTTTTCTCTCATTCCAGTGTGCTTTATTTCGTTTCTAATGTTAGGGACAGAACCCTCGAGTATTTTCCATATGTATATTATTGGGTATCGCTTACGTCTTCTTTCCAGGGAGTTGTTTCAGGGTTTGTGGTCGAGATCAGTAGTTTTCATCTTTCGTTTCCTCTATCTTAGACGCGAAAGTCCTTTGTATGACCTCTATGTTTACAATGTCTAGTTTTATATACTGAGCAATGCTCAATTATGGGTAGGACTAAACTCTTCCATAATATTATCATAATGTTTGCTTTTCTGCTATGGAAGCTCCTCCAGATAATTCCCAATATTTTTTAACCGCTGTAATAATAATAATAATAATAATAATAATATTAATGATCTTTATTCAGAAAGAACACATTACATAAGATATATTTTACATCCATATAGGTTTACACGATGTTGGTATTGACGTTTAATTTTGTATTTTTAGTGGCAAATAGCTTAATTACAGTATTCTTATTTGAATATGGCGTTAGAAAGCATGGCAGCTTTTCAGGCAAAAATCTTTGAGATTTATTTCAAATTTTACGAAGAAAAATAAGAAATATAAATAGAATTTGTGGAAAATAAAATAAATTTGCATTTAGTTAATTCTGTCATTACGAAGGAAAATTGATTTAATCTTCAAAATAATAGAAAAAGAAGTGGTAAATAATACGGTATAATAATAATGGAAATAATGGAAAAGAAAACTGGTAAACAATAGGGTAAATAGAACATGTTGAAATACCAATAATAATTAATTTCTATTATTACAAATTAGAAATAATGCTACAATCTTAAAGTTATAAAAATACAGATAAATGAAGCATATTATAAATATGGTGTAATAAAATGAAAACTTTCAACATATAATTTATGTAATTTGTGACAGTATCCGATTGTTTAGTAATTTTACAAGTAGCAAAATATATATATATATATATTAGGGTGATTCAAAAAAATCGAAGTTTTTTTTTTTAATTGTTCAACCTGTACTTTTGTTCCCCATGACAAAAAAGTAGTGTATGCCAAATTTGGTGAATTTTAAATAAAATTTACTATGTGCTACCAGGCGTCAAAGTTTCCCTTTTTTTCAATTTGTTTGTTTTTACAACTTATGATTTTATGTTTAATTGTTTATATTTCAGAATTTTTAATTAATGGTTTATATACTAGCTTGCTTTTAATTGTTGTTTGGAACTCGTAATTTTGATACCAATTAATCGATTATGGAAGCTAGGCCTAACTCACCATCACCTAGTTGCTCAGTTGGGAGAAGTTCTACAAGAAAAGAAACTGAAGTATGGCTAATTGGGCAGCCCTCTGCAGTACTAAAAACATCCGTATTACCATCAGAGAAGGAAATGATGGCCCTCTTCATGCACTATAGAAATATTAAAAAGCGAGGCATTAGAGAATCATGCTGATCTACTGCAGATGTGCTAGCAGTTTGGAAAAAAGCAGGAATACCAGCAAAACAAAGAATACATGTAGTAGATAAAATTCAAGGAATACTGAAGGAATGGCAGCTGCTTAAGAAAAACAAAGCAAGCAAATTGAAAAGATCACAAAATTTAAATAATAAAGAAGAAAATGGAAAGATAAATTGGAAAACTTATTTGACATTGCTCATGAGAATGCTATGCAGCTTATAAAAATAGAAGATAAGAAATTCTTGAAAATGCAGCGTGAGAAAGGACGTCATGGAAAAATGGGTACCATTGATAAGGCTGTTGCTAAAAAAGAGCAAAGAGCAGCAGAAAAGCAGAAGAAGAGATCAAAAGAAAGAAGAATGAAGAGGCTGTCATACTCACCAGTACATCATCAGAATCAGAGGAGAGTAAAAGTGATGAATCTGGTTTCTGTGCTGCACAACCTTCAACATGGAAAAGTAAGGTTGGCAAACGTAGAAAATTGTTTGATGATAAATTATTAGGAAGTCTTGATGTTGCAAAATTGAATGACAGAAATGCGTCTCTAGTTTTAATGCCAACAATTCAAAGTCTAGGAAAAAATCCAGAAGAGTACAATGTTAGCTACTCTTCTATTCGTAGAGAGAGGATAAAATATAGAAAGAAAATTGCAGAGAACCTGAAAGAAGAATTCAAGCCAGAGGTGCCCCTAACAATTCACTGGGATGGAAAATTAATTGAAGATATTACAGGAATGCATATTGTTGACCGTCTGCCCTTATTGGTTTCAGGAGAAGGCGTTGATCAACTTCTTGGTGTGCCTAAACTGGATTCAAGTACTGGTCTCCTGACAGCAAATGCTGTGTGTATCAGACATCGCTTGAATGGGGCATCTGCGAACAAATAAAATGCATGTTTCGATACAACGGCAACCAATACTGGTCCTAGAAATGGTGCAGCTATTCTTCTAGAACAAAAATTCGACAACGATTTATGGTGGCTGGCATGTCGACACCACATATTTGATTATGCTGGAAGCTGTTGTTTCAAAGTCTTTATCACCATCTTCTGGCCCAGATATAGCCCTTTTTAAAAAGTTCAGAGAAAAATGGTCAAGCATTAATAAGGAAGACTACGAAACAGCATTATCAGATCCAGATATCTATGAAAATATTCATGACATCAAAGATGACATAATTACATTTGCAGCAAATCAACTAGATACATTCCAACCAAGAGACGATTACTTAGAACTATTGCAGTTAACAATTATTTTTTGGGGAAGTGAACCAAAAGGTGGAATCAAATTTAAACATCCAGCGAGACTTCATCGGGCTAGGTGGATGGCCAAAATTATATAGTCATTAAAAATTTTTATGTTCAAATCTCAGTTCAAAATTTCAGTAAAAGACAAAAAAGGATTAAAAGACATCTGTCTATTTGCTACTCGGTTATATGTAAAGGCATGGTTTACAGCTCCTGTGCCATCTTGCGCTCCTCGCCTTGAACTGGAATTATTACAGAATCTTGTAGTCTACAAACAAATAAATGACACAATTGCATCTGTTGCTATTAAAAAACTGTTAGGTCACCTCTGGTACCTATCAGAAGAACTGGTAGCCTTGGCCTTTTATGATGATGAAGTGCTTACTGAAACAAAAAACAAAATGGTAAAGGCCTTGCAAAATACAACAGAAACTCTTCCTGCAAAACGGACTTTTCTAGATCCTGCACTTATTCCAACGAAGAAATTAGAAGATTTTGTCACATCAAATACGCAAAGATTCTTTACAATAACAGAATTTAGTTCAAAATTTTTACTCAAAGATGCTAAAGAATGGCATAATGATGAAGAATATAACTCCGCTAAGAAATCTATCAAACAGTGGAAAGTCGTGAATGATATAGCGGAAAGAGGAGTAAAATTAATGGATGAATATATTAAATTACTAACACATGACGAAGATCAAAAACAATTCTTGCTACAAGTAGTGAAAAACTAGAGGGCTGTTTACCCTGATAGAAAAAAAGAAACATTGATGAAGTAAGGACAGCTAATGTCTCAAATATCATGCTAGTTTAATTATGCATGCTTGTGGTTATGGTAGGACCAACGGGGTAGCTTTCTACATTAAAAAAAAAACAATGCGCCTTGTACTGTACCTCCTGGGTGGTGTGGAAAACTGTATAACAATATTGGAAAAATTTGACAATTTGAGTCGTTCTGTCAATTTTTAATTGCTGGTAGCAACCCCTAAAAATTAAAAATTTGCTAAAATATTTTAAGGTAGTTGTTTTTATGCTGAAATGAACCATTTAAAGGGTTGAACACATTAAAATATAAAAAAAAAATTTTTACCCCCATATTTGAATCACCCTAATATATATATATATATATATATATATATATATATACATATATATATATATATATATATATCATTAATAGGAGTTAACAAAGTGTTTCTTTAGAGATATGCGAAACGAAATAATGATCGTGTTTGTCTGCCAATTATTGGTATAGCGTTCCAAATATCTGCTCCTTTGTAGGAGACAGCATTTCCTGCAATTTTCATTGAATAATTTGGTTTACTGTATGTATGACATCATTGGGAAGCCTTGTATTATGATTATGGTTGGTCTGATGGGGATAATCGCACTGTGAATGGGGGAAGTATAGTTTCCATTATATTTATTAGCAACTTTGTACATACTGATACTGACAGTAAATTTATACGAGTCATTTAATTTTAGAATATTTAACTCTCTGAGCATTGAAAAGGTATGAGCTCGTCCGTTATCACTGTTTGAAAAAGTTCATAAACATTTTTTATGGATTACTTCTAGCGGGTATCGTATATAATTCTTTGTAATACCCATACTGTGATTCAATATTCTAAGTGTAGATGAATAAATGAATAATACAGAGTGTGAGGAGAGCATTTGGCGGAATAGTTTCTTTCAGTTTGAATATTATGTAGCGAAATCTAGATATTTTCGATTTGATTTGTGTGTGGCTTTTGAAATTTATTTTTTCATCTAACTTGATGCCAAGAACTTTAACTTTATTTACTTTTGCAAGAGGAGTGTTCCCAATTGCAGTTTTTTTAGTTACGATCATACATGATTGTTTAGTAAAAGTGTAATAAAAGTTTATTTGTACATATCCATTTTTGACATGATCTATTTGCCTGTTCACTTCGTTCATAAGGTAATTGATATCGTGGTGTGTAGAAGTGTGTGTTGTATCGTCCGCATACTGAATACAGTTTAACGTTGTCGATCGATAAAAATCATTTACATGCATTAAGAAGAGTAAAGGTCCAAGGATAGATCCTTGTGGAACCCCACTTTCCAATACAGCATATTCTGATGAAATGTCATTTATTTTAGCATACTGGTGACGATTAAAGAGATATGACTTAAACCAATTTAATATATTTCCACTTTTGATATATGTGTTCAGTTTATCTAGTAAGAGATCATGTGAGATCGTATCAAAGGATTTCGATAGATCGAGGAAAACTAAGATTGTGTATTTTATTAGTTTAGGTTTTTATAGATATTTTCTAATAGCATGTTGATAGCGTTTTCTGTGGTGTGGCCTTGGAGCAAGTGTAGTTTACGTTCCCCTATGGTGCCTAGTGTAGTTAACGTTCCCCTACATCATTCTAGTGCAGTTTACGTTCCCCTACATTATCTTAGTGTAGTTTGCGTTCCCCAACTTTGTCCGCGTATACCTAATCAAATAAAACGTTAAAACTAACGAAAATATTACGACTTAACCTACCCAATCGTCAATATATATATATATATATATATATATATTATATATTATATATATATATATATTGACGATTGGTTAGGTTAAGTCGTAATATTGGCGCACCTAAAACAAAAGCACCCTCTGTGTAATTTCTTTATTTATGGTCAGATATTTATGAAATTTTCAATATAGAGGTTTTCAAATACTAACCGGGCCTTCAATGTTATTCCGATGTCCGCCATTGAAGGCTCGGTTAGGTCAACTGTATGCCCGGTTAGGTCAACCGTATGCCCTTGACAATTGGTTAGGTTAAGTTGTTATTTTCGTTAGTTCCCTTCAATAGTGGACATCGGAATAACATTGAAGGCCCGGTTAGGTCAACTGCATGCCCGGTTTTTTGTTTTTTTTAGAAAACATTTAAAAAAAAAATTCAACATTTTTTTTTCAAAAATGGTGTGCGTTATTCCGATGTCCGCCTTGAAAACCTCTATATTGAAAATTTCATAAAAATCTGACCATAAATAAAGAAATTACACAGGGGTGTTTTGCTTTAGGTGCGCCGTAATATTTTCGTTAGTTTTAAAGTTTTATTTGATGGATTCATTTAAAAAAATGTCTCCTAAAGATCCTAGTGTAGTTTACGTTCCCAACTTTGACCTAGTGTAGTTTTGTGTCCCTTTTGCGTCAGGGGGAGGTAAACTACACTTGCTCCGTGGCCTTCTCTAAATCCAAATTACGTGTTTGCTAGGATGTTACATATAGCTAAGAATTTGATTGGCACAATACGATTCTTTCAAATACTTCACTTAAAGTTGGTAATATGGAGATTGGCCGGTAATTGGATTTTTTTTCTTATACGGGAAAGAGTGGCCAAAGGTGAATGCCCGCAAAAGCGCCCCCCCCCCCCTCACCACATAGAAGAAAGAGAGCCAAAATCAAGGAGAATCAGAGCTGCCTGATTTGAATACCGGATAAACCTAGCTATCTTTAGGTAATCAGAAAATACACTTTGTACTGTTGAATCATGGGTAAAATTCAATAACAATAATAGAAGGCATACATTTGATGAATACTTAAGCATATGATTCTATATGAGCACCATCAGTATCTCTACAGAGTTCAAATCTGTCAGCAGCATTGCGGAACACATTTTGGAGCATGACAGGGGTTATTTTTGTAACTGCTGTTACGATACGGCACGTAAATGTCCACCTTCATTTAGATGGCATTTTAAACACCGTCGTCTTTCAACAAGATGGGGCACCTTGTCATTACGCAACATTGTTCGGGAGTACCTAAATGAACGATTTCCAAATCGGTCGATCGGACGTGGAGGCAACAGGCACTGGGCGGCTCGATCTCCTGACCTAACGCCCTTGGATTTCTTTCCATGGGGCTTTATCAAATCAAACGTCTATCAAACGAGGGTTACAGATCCGCAAGATTTACGTGCTCGTATCGTAACAGCAGTTACAAAAATAACCCCTGTCATGCTCCAAAATGTGTTTCGCAATGCTGCTGACAGATTCGAACTCTGTAGAGATATTGATGGCGCTCATGTAGAATCATATGTTTAAGTATTCATCAAATGTATGCCTTCTATTATATTGTTATTGAATTTTACCCTTTTCGCTAAGTTTACACTGAAATAGATAGGGACTTTATAAACACCCTGCATGTGAACTGTCATTGTATTAATAATATCTGTCATATGGACTATAGTCTGCCAATAAACCTTTTCATTTTCATATATATATAATTATATATATATATATACAGAATAACGTTTATTGAGTAACGATTCAAGTATTTGGCCATTTATTGGTCGTGTTTAGAACCAATAAGTGACTGTTTAAATTACTAAATACTTTAGTAAGATGATATGTCAAAATCACTGGTCCATAGTTCTTTGTTTGAGATCTGTACCCACCTTTATATATAGGTACAATGTTCGCTCTTTTCAAGATACTCGGTATTTCTTCAGTGTCTAGGGATCCTCTCCATAGCTAATATATATATAATATATATTATTTATCAATCATCGATGCATTTATAGTTTAAGTGGAAGTGTAAAGAGTTAAATGTCTTTTCATGTAGAGCATATGGCCATTTCAGAGTACGAACAACTCGCAGCAGTATTGCTAAGCAAATAAGGGGTCAAGACAATTATTATCACATCGTAAGTGGAAGTGAGATGAAAAGTTGCACATATAACCTTGGTCTTGCTTCTGCCCGAATTGTTCATTCTGACGAAGGTCAAGCTTGTTGGTCCATCTTAGCTCTAAACCTTAACGTGAAATCCGAACCACGACCAACCACGGATGGTCCGAAATTACAAAGCCTTCGCCCGGACTCGATCTTACGACATTCCAATCAGCAGCCCAGCGTCTTAACCACTAGGCTACGCAGGGTACCCGTTAATCTATCAATCAATGGAAAGATGAACAGCTGGTTTGCTGCGTGCTGACTGCCGTCACTGGGAATCGAACCCGGAGCCGGTGGATTCGTAGTCAGTAATGCTAACCATTACATCACTGAGTCGTCTATATATATATATATATATATATTATATATATATATTCACAGGGTGATTCAGAAGTCAGGTTACATAGGGCTTTTCTGTTTCTTTGCAGGTAAATGAGTTATGAGATGTTGTCGAAGGAGGAGCGCATTGATGTGATATTCCTAGCTGGCTGCACAAGTACATTGCCGTTAACGGTGGCCATATCGAACATGTGATGTGACTATTCCCCTGTATCATTACATAATGCAGTATTTCCCTATGTAACCTGACTTTTGAATCACCCTGTATATAATTATTAGGTGAACTTAATAATTACTGTACTATATAACTGTTGTTCGTCCAGATAATTATTCTGGTACAAGTGGGATTGCATATTGAATATAAATTTAAAATGAACTGGAGGACACCGCGCAACCAAGACTATCGTACTTACAACTCATTGCCAGGGAGAAAGAAACAATTGCACTTTCTCCTTCATATTACGAAGCTATTTATAAATGTAATCACCTATTTTTACTGGTTTCTATTATAGATATTCACGGTACGTACATATATGTGATATTATATACAGTTATTAACTTTCGGATCAGATTAATCAAATATTTATTGAAGAATTCGTTATTGATTATTTGTTAAAAATATAAATTATGAGCAAACGCTGTATAAATGGTTTTCAAAATAGGCCAAAATATACTATAAATATTTGTTTGTTTATATGGATTTTTGTCATTTCTGACCACCGGTTTTTTTTTTTTCATTTCATCGCGAGGTTTCAGGTTAAAAGTCAGTTAACTTTTATGTTAAATATATCATTCAAACATTTTTCTTTTAATGTCCACGCTCGGTCACTGTATATATATATATATATATATATATATATATATATATATATATATATATATATATACATACACTCAAATTACATTTCTTAAGTCTTCTTTTGATTCTAATCCTAAAAATAGTGTTTTTGAACTGTAATTCCTCGTTAAAGATAATGTCTGACCAATAAACTTTAAGGACTCCTTTTCCTAATCGTTATTGTTAAAATCTCATTAAACTTCTTAACATAATTACCAATAACTCGTATTCTAAAAATATAATCTTAAATAAGTTGTTCAAAACATGTTTGAATCTGGTGCGTAACGTACGATATTAAGTTTGGCGTTTTCATTTTTATTGGTTTTTAATCAAGTTTTTATTTATAGCCTGTTTTACGTACCAATAAATACTTGTCTTTTACCTTTCGGAATTGAGAGCCGTTAGTTTTGTTTAAGGCTGTAATAAAGACCTTACTACTACTATCATTTCTAATACTACTACTGCTACTGCTACTGCTACTACTACTGATGGTAATAATAATAATAATAATGAGTATGACATTGATTCTTCATGTTTTGCAAAACGCGTGAAATAGTTTGAGGTTCACTATTTTTTGTTGGAAGATATCAATAATTGAGACATGGTTAACATTAAGAAATTAGCTATTTATAACTAAACATTTAAAAGAGTGTTAACATGTTTAATCCAAAGACACATACACGCATAAATACACAAATATGATACATATTCCCATCCTCCTTTTTTAGCTTTATTCTGATGCACGCACGATCGCGTGCGTCAGAATCATTTAATTTGAAAAATGAAATTGACGCATCTAGTTGTCGTTTTTTGTATTCCCATCACATTGACCTTCCGTTATATATATATAAGAAATTAATTAGTTAGAAGAAATTCAAAGAAATTTTACAGCCAAAAACTAAATTACTGGCAAAGATTAAGTAAATTAAGTCTATATTCGCTGGAAAGAGGAACGAGAAGAATACGTATGGAAAAATAACAGAGAACCCAATACCTAACCTTAAACTAAACGCAATAACCACCCAAACAGCACTGGAAAGAGGAAAGACAGAATGTGTAGTGTTCCTAAACTAAAAGCTACGCAAGAAGGACATTATCATCATCATCACCTTTGAAGGAAAATAGTTTTGTTCTCAGTGGGACATCACTATTTAACCACTTACCCAAAGAAATCACAACACCGTGGATGTCGATGTGAAAGTCTTCAAAAGAAGACTAGATACCTGGCTCAAGGCAATCCCAGATGAGCCAGGTATGCCTGCTTATGTAAAATGAAGAGCTAAGCTAACTTTGAAGTTCTGGATAATATATATATATATATATACAGTATATGAGAATGAACTCAGAATGGTTTCCTGAGGTTTTTTATGATACACACAGACCGTGCATGGAACAAGGAACTCTTCTAGGATAATTAAATCCACTATATAGTCCGAATAAGTAATGGTAAATGACAAATACTGTAGTTTTTTTCTTTTTCATGATGCTAGCCCGACGTGGGCAACGGGTCACTCGCAAAGAGGTCCCAAAAATATAGCTTCCCTCACCAGCTATCTGCAAAGCAGATAGGATCCAGCTTTGGGACAGGATCTAGGGTTTAAAGCAGCCTAGCCCACCTATATTTAGAACCTCAATATAAGCAAAAGACTCGCTGCCTTCGTCAGATTGAATACATCAAAGAAAAAGGGGTAACTATTATATTTTTAGCCAAAAAACAAAACATAAACCTCAACTGGCAGAATTGAACGTCCACTTTTCAAGGCACATAACATGTCCGTTTCAAGATTTATTCGGACTATAGTGGATTTAATTATCATAGAAGAGTTTCTTGTTCCATGCACGGTCTGTGTGTATCATAAAAAACCTCAGGGAACCACTCTGAGTTCATTCTCATCTTGAAACGGACATGTTATGGGCCTTGAAAAGTGGACGCTTAATTCTGCCAGTTGAGGTTTAAGTTTTGATTTTTGGCTAAAAATATAATAGTTACCCCTTTTTCTTTGATGTATTCAATCTGACGTGAAGGCAGCGAGTCTTTTGCTTATATTGAGGTTCTAAATGTAGGTGGGTAGGCTGCTTTAAACCTAGATCCTGTCCCAAAGCTGGATCCTATCTGCTTTGCAGATAGCTGGTGAGGGAAGCTATATTTGTGGGACCTCTTTACGAGTGACCCGTTGCCCACGTCGGGCTAGCATCAAAAAGAAAAACTATAATATTTGTCATTTACCATTATTTATTCGGACTATAGTGGATTTAATTATCTAGAAGAGTTCCTTGTTCCATGCACGGTCTGTGTGTATCATATATATATATAATAAGCTTGACCTTCGTCAGAATGAACAATTCGGGCGGAAGCAAAACCAAGGTTAACCAAGGTGTACATGTAAGTTTAATTAGTAAATATTTTGTATATATTATACAAGGCCAGCAACAGTGGAACGCAGCCAGTACAAATGCCTCAGGTCCAGCGGACTTGACACATTCCGTCAAAAAAGATAAATTTAGCGTAATTTACATTCTAAGTTGTTAATTATTCAGTGTGCAGTGGAACTCTGTTGTGCTTCATGCGTGAATGTGTACCGCGAAATCCAGGATGAAGAATGTAGTAAATCTAATCTTGAATGTTTGTACAGACTAGTCATTTGTCGAATGTCAGATTGAATTATGTTCGTTGTTGTTAAAATAGAAATGATTTGTCGTCTTAAAACTAAAAACTTTAGAGAAATTAATAAGAGGAGGATATCTCCTGTTGACATCCTTTGGCATCCTTTTCTCCTTGACATTATTTTTTGTTATTGTTCTTATTATCATATAAAGAAACTATATTTTTAGCGTGCCTCGATCATGTATATACATGGTAAAGAAGTGGATCTAAGTACATTCAAAGAAGGTTAGGAAACGCTAGTCTAAGCTCCCCTAAAATATTTATGAACCCGAGGTAGATATATAATTTTATGCATTAAACTGTACGTAACTGAGATATGCATTTGTAGTTGAGGAAATAAATTCGTCTAAAAATAAATTTAATAATAAACCCAATAAATTAGTAATTATTTTTAATTTATCTTGGGCAAAAACAACCTCAATTTGCAAAAACAAATCAATAATTAGGGAATTTGTGATTTTGGTGAAATGTAGTTTTTTGGCGAATTTATTACCATAACTGTACCAAGTAAGGTGCTTATAAAAATTTTAGTATATGACAGTACCTTCTTCTTACTGAATTCATTCATCTGAAACTGTATTTTTAATATAAAAGATTTTAAATCCGTCTTATCTGTACATGAAAATAGATCGTTGAGATTAACCAGCAAGGGAAAACTATGGTACCATCAACAACTAATGTAAATTTAAGTATTTGTTGGTATCTCGTTCATGGCTTTCAGCAATCTTACTTAGATCTATATATAGTCTTCTGTTTAAAATAAAATTAGATAAAAAAATATATTAAATAAATAAATAACTACATTTTAAAAAGTTCACTATATTCATTGCTGGTGTTTCATATCGTTTTCTGTTGCTCTATAGAAAACGAGGAATAACGGTAACACTAGTATTTTATTATAACATAAAATAATAAAAAATTGTTTGTTAATAAAATTGTTAAAATAAAAAAAAAATAAGCAGATAAATAAATAAATCTTATGGAAATCTTATGGAAAATGTAAATATAGCTAAGGAGAACAAAGAAATAATGATGTCAATATTTATGGATTTGAGTAAGGCGTTTGATGTAATAGACCATAATATTCTACTTAATAAATTGTATTGTTACGGCTTTAGAGGGGCAATCAGTGATTGGTTTAAAAGTTATTTGTCCGATAGATATAATTTTGTATCAGTAAATAAGGTTTGCTCCACTAAAGCGCTTGTCAAACATGGTGAGCGACAGGGCTCAGTGCTGGGTCCACTGTTATTTTTATTATATATAAATGACCTTCCACGTTCATCTGATATACTGAACTTCATAATGTTTGCAGATGATACAACTCTCTACTTTTCTTGCAAAGATGTTAATACAGCTAAGAATATATTTCATTCAGAATTCATCAGTGTAATGAAATGGTTGACCACGAATAAACTCTTCCTAAATACCAGTAAAACAAATTTCATGATTTTTACTAATAAAAGAAATGTATATCTTGATGAACTCAATGTTAATGAAATCACCATAAAGGAGTGTACTGTAACAAAATTTCTTGGTGTAATGCTAGATAAGAATTTGCAATGGAGTGATCATGTAAATTATATCGCGAAAAAGATTTCAAGGAGCGTTGCTATAATGTTTAAACTTAGAAATGTAGTCCCTAAACAAGTTTTATTGACTCTTTATCATACTCTTGTTCTTCCTTATATAACATACTGCACCCTTGTTTGGGGAAACTCCGCTAACAACGCATTAAATGGTATCTTTGTCATCCAAAAACGAGCAATAAGGTTATTATCTGATGCTGATTTCCTTGATCACTCTAGTGCATTATTTAAAGAGCTAAACCTACTAAAGCTCAATGATATAACCAAACTGGCACATTTTATTTTTATTTACAAGTGTAAGAGCAAAATCATTAATTTGCAATGGGTAAATAGATATTTTGTAACTCATCAAGAAATCCACCCGTATCAGACCAGAAATAGATCAAAGATTGTTATACCTCAATTTAGATTGTCTTCATCTCAAAAAACTACCCATTTTCATTGGATTGAAACTATGGAATGACTTGCATGCCGATATAAAAAATATTGCGAATGTAAATTTGTTTAAAACCAAGTTAAAATCCCGATTAATAATGGGATACTAACAAAAATCTTGGATTAATGTCCACTAATAATGTTTTATATTGTCCATTAATATTGTTTAATATTGAAATACAGGCTTTAACTATTAATAATACTTATTTGCTTATTTATTTATTTTATTATTATTAATTTATAACGGCTAGCTGCTTATTTTTAATGAGAGCCAAGTAAAGCCTAAAGCTTAAGGGCCAAATTAAAAATAACAAAAATAAATAGTCGAGCTTCACAATTATTTATGTCATTGTAAAAATTGTAAGTTGTAAAAAGACTACTGTATTTATTTTATTATTAATAAAGGTTATTCTATTCTATTCTATTCTATAAATAAATACCTGAAAATCTTTGAAAATTAAATTATATACGTTACTCCTATTTAATATAATTTTCTTTAATTCGTAGAAAACGGAACATACCCTTAACTCTAATGTTTAATTTTGGCATTAAAATGATTTGTTAAAATGGTTTTTAAATTAAAATGGATAATATATATATATATATATATATATATATATATATATATATATATATTATCATAATTCAGTTATAAGCATAATTTCTAGATTGGTTTAGGTGTCATAAATGTAATCTCTAGGAGAGGTAGCCTAAATTATTGCGCACTGCCAGAATACACGTACCTTCTGTTAATTTGGCTTATATTTACTTAATAATAAAAATATTCGAACTGAGAGGCCAACAGTTGTTTAAATTTTGGGTGTATATTCAGATTCATTGGTAAATATCATTAGTAAAAATCTCAGAGCATAAGAGAAAATTGAAAAGATTTTATATTGCCATAATGATATTACGGCATAGAACCTCGGATACTCTTCATATCTTCAGTAATAATATATATATATCTTTAAAAATTTGAGTTATATAATTGCATACACAAATTTCATATTTACCACAGCTACACAGGAGGCTTATTTGAAGCTGTAATTAGGATGGTTACGACCGTTATACAATGTCTTACAGCAGTTACATACGGAGGTTCAAACACTGCAGAGTACACACACACACACACATACTGTATATATATATATATATATATATATATATACATATACATAGAGAGAGAGAGAGAGAGAGACTTTTCAAAATTTTTAATCCATAAATAAGGGTTTACTCTCTATTTTGACTAATTATAGTAACTACCTAATTTTAATTTAAGTAAACCTATACCTTGTTTAACACGGGTGACTAACTATAGGTATTCTAAACTGATCTACGATACTAGTCTAAAACTAATTACTAATTAAAGAAGTAACTTTTCCATATATATATATATATATGTCGGCGATGGTGATGTTATTTTTCGTTACACAATCTCCGACGTTTAAAGTATTCTCGGTATGTCGCTTCCTCGCATCACAAGGAAGTTTATACCGTTTAATTAATCTGACTGCGAGGTTCCGGGACAACACTTTATACCCTTTACCCAATTGCGTCCTCTCCCTCAGTCCGTTAAGAGAATGGAATGCCTTTCTCGGGAGGATATTTTTTATTTTTTTGTATTGGGGCGTTTACCGCCACTTCCCGCTATATGGTAGCGGATATCATGGCGAGGCGGAATACGAGAAAGAGAAACGGAGACGGAGAAAAGGCACTAGAAAAGGGAGAACAGCGGACTACAGGTGAGAAGTCACCTAAACTCGGAAGGATATAAATTACGAGTTTTCCTTTGTTAGTCTTTATTACACAAGGTTGGAATCACTTTTAAACTATTAGAATTCTTTTACACTACAGAGTAATTAGAGAATCAAATCCTTAACACAACACTTGTTTAGAGAAATGGTAAAAACGAAACCAATGCTTACATCAAAAAGCTAAGGGGTCCAGCCAAACCGGCTTTCCCCAAGGGCGAAACACTCACTCCTGCCCGAAGGCCGAGGCGGGACTCTCTCACTGGTCTGTTTCCACTCGGCTCTGGAGAAATCCCCATGGTGCCACGTTTTACAAAAGATTATTAAACTTGCAAAATCCTACTCAAATAGTGATATTAGCAAAAGAATTTATATAATTGGATATTAGCAGAAGAATTTATATAATTGGATATTAGCAAAGAATGTATAAAATCATAGTTTACACTTAACTTCTCTATGCGATTTATTTTAGCCGAAAAAACATTTAGAATTTAGGAATCTTTGTTAAGATTATAGATTTGGCAACACTTTTCGTTTAAGGTTTAGAGAGAGGCCAGATGATCCACTGGGGCATCGAGGCAATTTCTACAAATATTAAGAATAACGATTCATATTATAATTTATATGAACAGAATAATATCTTTTAAAGGATTAATACTTTAATTTATACAAACAGAATGATATTTTTAAATTTTAACAAATTTTTTCTTGTGGAAACCCTTATTTTCACATATATATATATATATATATATATATATATATATATATGAGGCGTCGCGCAGCACAATGACGAATTAACCAACGGGCGAAAATTCCGTTTTCTACAACTTTAAACGCTTCTATTTTATTTTTTTATGTAGAAACAAGTGGCCAAGGGCGCATGCCCGCAAAAATGCCCGCAAAAATCAAGGTCTTCGAGGCTTACGAAGCCATTTTTTTTTAAATGTTGAAAAGATTGTGTAGTGTGTAAAGTCACTAAAGTGCATATATATGTGTAGTGAAGAATAGAGGAAGAAGTGTGTGTTTGAGAGCATGCTGGATTCCTCACAGGGTAGGTAAGACACGGAAAAAAATCAGCTAAGGAGGACAGTGACAGGAGAAACGGGAGTTCTAGCACTCGCTGTCTCCTCCCAAACGTCCCCCCAGGAGTACTTCCCTGGTCAATTAGTGTCTCCAGTCTCCTCCTTAGAGGTTAATCATCAATTACTTACAAAATAAAAAAAAAACATCGAATTACATCTATTTTAATAAAGTTTTGAGTATTTAAACTTTAAGAAACTTTAAAGCCATTTTTTATCAAAACTTTGTTTTTCTTTATTTGGATCTTTTCAGTTTTATGAACTGCAAAAATTTGAAATAAAAATACATTTTTCAAGAAAGGTAAATTACCAAGATGAGAAACTAAACTAACGTTAACATACCTAACCTAACTTAACCCTATATGGACAACTGTTACAAATTTCTAACCTTTCATATCCACGCATTTATAACTTAACCCTACAGAAAATTCTGTCCATATAGGGTTAACCTAACCTAACCTAACACAACCAAACCTAACCTAACGTAATCTAAATAGCTGCACGACATTTCTAACTTTTCAGTTGAAAAAGCCTAGTCTAGGATTTTTCTTCAAAAAAGAATAGTACTTTAAAGGCAAATTTTTCTAATTTTTTTTCATTTCTCCAAAAAAATAATCTTATTTTATAAATTAACGAATAAAACTACAATAGAAAATTGTATTTTTACTTAAAATTTTTACAGTTCATAAAACTGAAAAAAAAAACCTTCATTTCATTGAATACTAAAATATTATTCATTGAAATTAAACTGTTAGAACGTCTTCTAACTTATACAGTACTGTGGTTAATGCGAGTATGTACAGTAGAAATGAAAACTTGTCAGTTCATCTGATAAATGTCGAGCGTTAAAAGACAAACTTTCTTTGTTGAGGTTCGTTAGAAATATTTCATCTCGTATCGAGAACAGTTTATTTATTATTTGACTGCGATGGAAGACAAAATACGTCACTAATATCCAGAAATTGAATTAGAAAGGTAGGAGTTGGTAAGAAATCCTTTTACAACGAAGGAATTTGAAGGATTCACACTTACAAAGGAAGAAGAAGAAATTGTAACAAAATCTCTGATGATGCTGTTACAGTTTCAACTTCCTACTTTTGAGGTTTTTCTTGTGGGTAAAAGAATTTGTTATAAAGTTTGAATTAAGTTCTTTTGTTTCAATATTTCCGTCTGAATATTTTTTAAACTTTATCGCTGCTTATCAAATGGTATTTTTTAAAATTTTAAATACGTAATTTAAGATGTTTTATATGATATCAAGAAATGAGAAATTTAAATAACTATTACAGATTGAAGGGTGTCGCCAGTTGGCAAAGTTGATGTGGAAAGATTATGAAATATTTACTTTCAAATTGATTCAAAGAATATTGCAATATTATTAAAATAAAATTATAGAGTTTTCAGACACATGCAGCTAAATTTTTATTAAGTTCTTATTTTATTCTTTACGTGGTTTACTGACTCCTTACCTGGGAGAGGTGCTCAGCAAATAACATCGGATGCAATGCCATTAGCATACTGTGCATAAACAACCCATAAGAATGTTAGCTTATTAAATTCATTGTTCCTAAAAATGCGCGAAATAGGAGCTATTGAAGAATAGGGACCCCAGCCTTCTTTAGTTAGCTTTATAAGGCTAACTAACGAAAATATCATGAACTAACCTAACCAATCGTCAAGGGCGTACAGCTAACCTAACGATTGGTTAGGTTAGGTCGTGATATTTTCGTTAGTTAACCTTATAAGCCTAACTAAAGAAGGCTGGGGTCCCTATTCTTCAATAGCTCCGCGAAATATTAAGATTTATTAAAAATGTTTATGCTCTAAGAATATATGAATAAAGATAATATTTTATAAATTAAAATAATACTGAAATGAAATAATAAAATTCCTTTCAAGTACTTTTAAGACCACGACAGATCAGCATTCAATTCAGGGCAGAATTATTTCGTTTTCGCACGATATATACTTTATTGGTTGCATTACGCCTAGTTAAAGACAGACGAGTTTATTCTGTCTTAGGAGTGTACAACAAAGCATTAAGCAAATTATGCTCCAGTTTATATTGAACCAAATATTTTTTCTGGAATGAACGAAGCAATGATCTTATTAAAACTGTACGTAATAATATAAAATGTACAAACTCTTACAAAGGCATCGACAATGTAAGGGTAAGACAAACGCTTTCAATGGGAGGTTGCAGTAGATATTTTTTGCAAATCCTTATAAATTGTATGTCGTGTCTACTTTAAAGCATCTTAGCATTTAAATGTATCTTCATTACCACAATTATGTTAAAAACTTTAGTATATTAAAGTTACATGAGATCATTTACTCTTAAATTCTTTATAAGAAACGTATATATTTAACATGAATGAAGTAACAATTACAATTATGGTTCCATTATTGTCCCAATAAAAACAAAATATTATGGAGCCAAAGAGGATCTGATATAAATTTGTCTTAAAATTATTTCCAAATTTTATAATTTTTTAAGTTTCTATTTTACTTTTATGCATTTTTATCTTTTTGTTTGATGCTTTTAGAATTATGTAATAAAATTTTATATAATTCACGTCTTTTTCGGAAACTTTAATTGAATTTCTTACCTTTTCCTGCTTGTTCCATAATTCCTTTCTTATCATTCGATGTCTTTTTCTTCTTCAAAATTTCTCCTCCGGTGTCTGAGATTGGTTCCTCTTTCAGTAGTTCTGCTGTGTCTTCACCTGTCTCTCCTTCCTGGTCTTCTGGAATCTGAGTTAGACCCATATATTGCGCTGTGTGAAATAAATTTGTAACATTAAAATTCTCATAATAAATTTCAGAAATACGCGTAGATTTCCCAAAACATTAAATTATATTAGTTAACGCTATTTAATGTCGTTTTCTATAGTATATAGAAAACGAAATATCAAGGCCGTACTAATATTTTACTGTAGTATAAAATTGGTTTGCTTAAACATAATAAATAAATGAATACGCAGATAGCAAGCATCTGTTGAGCCGACGATGGCATTTAGAATATCCAAAACACTAAAGTCAACCAGACAGATGATGCTGGTTATCTGGTCAAACAGATGAATACATGAATAAATAAATACTTTGAAAAAAAAAAAACATTACATTATGTAAGTTACTGTTATTAAATTACGTTTTCTTTACTTCATAGAAAACGTAAAATAATGATGTCTTAATGATTGCTCGTCACATAAAAGACAGTTATGATAACTGCAATGCCAAATTCCTTATAATTACTTAAAAATCCTAATACTTCATTGAACTAAGATTCATGAAGCCAACAGTTGTTTAAATTTTGGATGTATTTTCAAATACATTATTGTAAATATCATAAGTAAATATTTATAGAGCATGCAACCATGGGCGCAAATTGCTATCAAAAATTGTTGGGTAACATTTGGATATCAAAATTAATGGATTTTTAGTACATGTATTTAAAATATTATAAAATATTGCAAGCTGATCAATTTTTTTAAACAAAACCTCAATAATACACTCCTGTATTGAAGCATGTTATTTAATTTGACAAAAATAGTAGTGCATATTACATATAGTCACGAGTGTCAAATGTTTTCGACAAAATATTTAATTAGAAGATTGAATAGGGCCAAATGCTTTCCAGTTCCTATTGACCAAACAACCGATGTTACGTGGATCGAGTAGATGTCACTTTGTGCGCGCTAAACGACCAGGATGGTGTTGTTTGAAGATTTTCTGGAGTTCATCGCAGTTATATATACCTTTCAACCTTTCAAATGTTCCGTGCGATGATTCCTCATTTCACGAAGGTCAAGCTTGTCGCTCCTCCTCTCGAGTTGGCCTGGTGAAGTAGTGAGTTGGTTTCTTGTACTCTCCACCTTACATAGCCAGGGCCAGCGAGAGCTGCCACGGGCTTCCGGGAAAGATTGGTATCTGGGCCCCCCCCCTGTTTACTCAGTATTTTATTATGAGTTTTTTGTGTACATAACAAGCAAACTGATTATAGACCATGTCCAAGTCACTATTCAAAACATACAGTATGAATAAAGAACTCAGAAGAAAATTACCATTTTATTTTTTTAATCAATTATATTAATTCTATGACCATACAATTTACAAATGCAGTACCAGTCCATGCAGGCAAGACAATTGTTTACTGCAAGATTTTCATAATTAGAACTGTACTTTCTTTGCCTTCTCTCTAGCAAAGTGGTAAATGATTCTGATGAAATTTAAAGTACGGGCTAACTGGCTTTCAATTACAATGGTTCCCAGATCTGTCAGTCAATCTTGGGCATTGGTGGACCGCAGATAATATTTATCTGTTTCAGTTTGACTATATGATAATCTCTATAAAATGTATGGTCATTAATTATATTTCCTCTCTGTTATTTAATCAATTGCTTTATTAATATTTTTAGATTTTATCCCTCCTCTTTTCAGGCCCCATAGAGGTCCGAGCCCCAGGGATTTAACCCGGCTTCCCGCCCTCTCGGCGGCCCTGCACATAGCCAGGTACGCCCGGCTCATCGGGGATTGTTCTGAGCCAGGCGTCTAGAGTTCTGAATATATTCCCGTACTGTATAATTAATATTAAAATCCCCAATAATGAAATTAAATTTTAAAATTATTTATAAAATATAAAAGTTAAAGATGGATGGACGACTGGAAGCGCATGCGCGAACTACGTCATTATTTTCTGAAATTCATTCAAAAATCTATTAAAATTAAGATTCATAAGCTAGGCACCTCACCCCTCTGAGACCTCTTATTTCCAATATTGATGCCTCAACGTATGACTTAGCCAAATGGCTCTCTAAATCCCTTTCTCCCTTAGTTGCCAATATACCAAGAACCCACATAAAAAAACACAGAAGGCTTCATCACTAACGTAAATAAGAAAAATTTGTCAGAAAAAACTGGTTAGCTTTGATGTACAGTTTTTTTATTTACGAAAATCCCTTCAGCAACGACTTTATAATGGTGAGAAGAATTTTTAACTGAAAAAAATATTGTTTTACACCTTCCTCACAAGATAGTTTTAAATTTAATCAGATTTTGCTCTTCATACTCGTTCCTTAATTTTAAGGATTTCTTTTATCAGCAGAAAGCGGATTTGAGCATGGGTTCACCCCTCCCAGCTACCTTAAGTAACGTTTTCATGGAGTTTTTTTTAGAATAAATTCCTCCACCAAATTTTAGATCCTTTGTTGGATGTATTTGCTATTCTTCCCAATAACACTGATTCTGATGGGTTTTTTTTCCGCAGTTTAAATAGTATTTTACCTTCAATATAATTTACCTTGAAAAGGGGAAACCAATTTTCAAACCAATTTCCTTGATGTTTGCATCATTGGAGCATCATCAAATAAACCGACCTTTAAAATTCGTAGAAAGGACAGTCATTTAAATTCATTCGTCCATTGGTTCTTATCACATTCCTCTTCTTTATATATATATATATATATATATATATATATATATATATATATATATATATATATATATATATATATATATAATATTAGGGTGTTTCATAAATTAAAAGTTTGGAAAAATTTTAATCCACATGGATCCCCTTGTTCCATTTGCTGAGGAGACTGATAAACCGAAGTATTAATTCAATAGTTTAAAGTTTATGGGTCCCCAGTTTGATGCTCTGGCAGATCATAAACGGAAAAAATTAAACAAAAATCTGTCAATGAATTTTTATTCAACAAACGAGTACCATTTCACTACACATTTTCACAAAGATACAAAAAACATAACCATTTCTTGCGAATCATTTGTCCATGAAATCCTTCTTGGTTTTATTCGGGTATTTCGCCCTATGCTGCATCACAGTTTTGAGCAAATACTGCTTCTGCTCTTCTTTCTTCGTCAGAGAACAGTTGAACTCTTTGGTGAGCGCGATGGCTCTTTCGGCCCGATCGTTGACGACAGAGATTTTGTTAACAGTTGCCGCTGCTTGCTTGAAGCCCTCTACTTCAGTCCACTCGGCAACTGGCTTTTTCAAGAATTCTGTGTCCAAGTCGAATGCATGGAAGAAAGCCATCGTCTTTCCTGTCACGAACTCCGCCAGGTGTTTCGAGGCAAGATTCCTGACGTTCTTCCCTTGGGGTCGCTTGAGTTCCTTTTTCGATGCGGGCTTACCCAAACTGACGACCATCTGAGCCTTTTCTTCATCTGCCACATCTGCGTCGAAGAACGCCATGGCAATAAGAGTCTCAGAGATGTACCATAGGTGTCGAGACATGGCTTCTTGCGCAGCGTTAACACACGAATATCCCGACATGGCAAAGGCTTCCGCGTCACGCAGAAATTCCAGATCAACTGCGGCAGCCTTGCTTGAGGTTGCAGCACGAGTCCAACCTCGGATGTAGACGAGGGACACGAAGAGACCTACGGCTGTCAGAGCTTCCAACTCGTGACTCGACATCTTGAACTACTTCTTCAGTAGAATTACTTTCAAGGAGTAGATGGCTATCGCCATCCATCGAGCGTGATGGTAAGCGCCAGGGGCTCTGAGAGGGAAATCCACCACTTTTGCTTCTCCCAGGAAGATGAGAACCAACTGTAGCAGTTCCTTGTAGTCATCGCGCTGATGCGACGTGCTCACCATCCCTCTCACCAGCAGGACTGACTTCTCCCTCAGTTCCCTCATAGAGTCATTGACTTGAGCAAAATCGTACGGCCGCACGTCCAACCGGTCGATGAACTTCCATTGTGCCTGAAACCTCTTGAAAACGGGTATATCGGGGCCACTTGAAGGGCCGTATGCACGCTTGAAGACGGAGCTGAGGATGACTTCATAGATGTGATGCCGACAGGGGAAGTACATGAGTTTCTCTGCCAAGACCTTTCTCAATCAGGACGCAGGCCCCGATATGAATCCCGGTGTTCGACGCTGTCGTGTCGAAAGACAGTCCCGCACGCGCTCTTCCATCCTGTGTTCCTTGACCAAATCCAAGCAAACTCGCGCTATCTTCTCGCCGGTTCCGGACGTCACCTTAGGAACGCCGAGCAACTTCTCCTTGCCGTCGCCAGAGACGAGGACGGCGATCCGGTCAACGCTCTCCTTCCATTGCTCATTGTCAGGTAGGAGCTTACCGTCCCAATGCAAGACAAGAGGCTGACCAGGACAAACTTCGTCGGATTGATAACTTTCAGCAGCCACCTTCCTGAGAGCCTTGCGTGTGCGGTACATGGTACTGGCAGAAATGGACAGTTCATCCAAGTCAAAACCTAGTGATTTAGCCGCTGCAGCGTACGACATAGCTGAATCGCGGTACGAAATATTCAGCCGATCGTAGGTAGTCGTCACATCCTGTGAGATCAGATTCCTGCGTCGCTTCTTGGTATTTCCCTTGGAGGAGGATGGAAAAACTTCCACGGTTGGGTCAACGACATCTGAGTCAGTCTCTGACGAAGTTGAAATCACTAAAGCCCCCGTATCTTCTGCAGCTCCTTGTTCCTTCCTGGCCTTCTCCTGTTGTTCCTTAATCTTGTCCAGCCTCTTCCTTTTCCTAATCTCCTTATAGTGAAGCTTCATGTCAACAGGGCCCATGCTGCAGGAATTTGGATCTTCACGCTGCATGTCGAGAAAGTGGATGTCCTCCTGATTCTTCATCATTTCCTTAGCCTGTGAATGAGCAATGTCCATGATCTCCTTCGCTATTGCCTCCTTGAACATCGCCTCCTTCACTCGGAAGGACTCTGCTTTATGTGACTTGTGCTTCACAAGCCGGTCGTATTCCTTGAGAAGGGATTCCATCTTCCTCAAGGCCGAATCTCGACGCATCATGGGGATTCTCGCTCTCTCCCAAAATATGAGACAGGCATCCAGGCACAGGTTCAGGCATTTAGTACGTCCAAATTTTTGCTCCTTTTGGTGGTAAAAGTACTTTTTGAGTACTTGCAACTGAGTTGGAAGGCCACTTGATGTGATGTTCGCATCCGTCTGGCCAATAAGAAACACTTCTGTTTTCGCTCTGGTAGACACCTGGAAAAGAAAACAAACTAAATAATTCCACAGAAATAATTTCACATCGTAATTAATTTCATTAATTAAATAAAGAAAAGCAGTAACTGGGACTCGAACCAGTGTCATAGCCGTTTGGCGGCATCGCTCAAGTCGGCGTACACAGCACGCTATCCACTACACCATCTAGGGAGTGGATAGCGTGCTGTGTACGCCGACTTGAGCGATGCCGCCAAACGGCTATGACACTGGTTCGAGTCCCAGTTACTGCTTTTCTTTATTTATAAAACTGATACGTGTACACTACGTTCTCTTTGACAATTCATTAATTAAATAAATTTCAATACCGCAGTAAAATTACATTAATTAGTATCATAAATAATTACCAGCTTAGTTGTCCAATATGCAACAGACTAATTAATTTCATGTAATATTAATAATAAATATCACTACCACAGTAAAATGACAGAAATTAAATAATAATAAATTTCAATACCACAGTAAAATGAGATAATTAGTAGCATATATAATTACCTCCATAGTTGTCCAATAGGCTATACAACACGAACCGCTCAAGTGACGAAGAAAACCGTCTTCACTGCAGGCAGGCGAGAAATGAACTGACAAAAAGTCGTCAAAGTTGGGGACCTCTAAATGCAGCGCGATCTGGTTCAAACTTGCACAAACGTGTTTTCCTGTTCTTTAGAATACGGAGAAACGTGTGGATTAAAACTCCAAGCTCATTTGTATTTTACCCTATAGGTATGAAACACCCTAATATATATACGTATATATATATACTACCAGTCAAAAGTTTAAGTACACCCTGAAATATTCATAAATTTCAAATTTTGTTTAAAGTTTTTTATTTATTAACTAAGTTATCATGACACAAATTCATGGGAACTTAAATAACAACAAATCAGGAGGACAATTTACCAAAAGCAAAGTCTAAATTTTAGATTCATCAAAATAGCCTCCTCTAGCAGCAATTACAGCAGAACAAATTCGATTCATGCGCTCAACAAGAGAAAGAAGATAGTCTGGTGAAAGCTGCTGCCAGCACTCTTGTAAGAGTTCCAGAGCTTCTGAGCACTGAATAACTGCTTGGCTTTCACTCGTCGATCCAGTTCATCCCACACTAGCTCGATGGGGTTCAGATCCGGGGACTGTACTCAGTGTACTGGCCATTCCATAACTGTGAGCTGACGTTGCCATTCTTTCTGCTTCAGGTAATTTTGACACAGCTTGGAAGTGTGTTTAGGATCGTTGTCTTGCTGCATTATGAACTGTTGGCCAACTAGTCGCAGTCCAGATGGGATGGCATGGTGCTGTAGAATGATGTGATAGCCACGTTGCTTCAGTATTCCAGTGACTTTGTGGAGATCTTCAATTTGCTCCCCTGCAAAACATCCCCAGACCATCACACTTTCTCCACCGTGCTTCACTTTTGGCACAACACACTGCTGTGTCATTCTTTCACCCACTCTGCGCCGTACAAACGCTCTGCGTTTGGATCCAAAAACTTCGAACTTTGATTCGTCATTCCAAAGGACAAATTTCCACTGCTCAACAGTCCATTTTTGGTGTTTTTTAGCCCAGGCTAGCCTTCTCTTTTGGAGTCTCAGCATTGGTTTCTTTGCTGCAGTTCGTCCTTTTAATCCTGCCTCTCTTAGTCTTCTCTGAACAGTTGATGTTGAAACTGTTGTACTTCTTGAGTTGTTCAGATGGGCTTTGATTTCAGGTGCTGTGAGGCATCTGTTGCGCAGAGTGGTGACTCGGATATACTTGTCCTCCGAGTCTGTTGTGGTTCTTGGTCGCCCTGACCTTTTTCTCTCCTTATTTTGACCAGTTTCTTCGTACCGTTTAATGGCACAAGCAACCGCATTCACAGAAACTTTTAATTTTTTTGCAATTTCCCTCGGTGATTGGCCCTCATTTCTGAGAATTACAATCGACTGTCTTTTTTCTGTTGTTAACTGAGCTTTGGCACCCATTTTTGCTTTCTGAAAACAAGAAATATACCTTAAACTACACAGTTAGCTCCTTTGCAAGGATTTTATATGTAAAGACCTGCAGCGCATGTTAATAACTGAACACATGTATTAACATACTCCTGAAGAAACACACTACCCCAGTAAAGACTTAAACTGTTTTTGGACCTTTGTGCAGAGCTAATGGCATTAATTTTAGGTTGCATGCTAGACGTAAATTAACACATTTTGAAGGCTATTTTGAAGAAGCTTCTGTGTTACAACACACTGCTTAGGGCAGATGTACTGAAGCATACAATATGAAAGCCAGGTAAACAAATTCATCTCTAGTACCTGTTAAGTTTACATTTGAAGTTTATGTCATAAGCTAAGCGGCAAAACATCGGAAATTAGTAGGTGTACTTAAACTTTTGACTGGTAGTGTGTATATATATATGTGGTGTGTGTGTGTGTGTGTGTGAGAATTAACTAAACCGCGAGTCAATTTTGAACCTTGGTCATTTCGGTAGTAAGATATACTATTTCATCTTACTCATTTCTTAACTCAAAACTCTTGGTTCATTTTACAGTTTTTATTCGTACTCATTAATATTTCAAACAAGGCGTGACCTTTACATCTTCAAAATTAAAGACAATATCTCCAGAGCACCTTTTTGGGAATTTTAAGAGTCTGCTCGTGCGTTCCGAAGGTTAATGTTATGTTAATATATAGTTTACACCAATGGTTCTCACTTTTTTCCTCGCGTACAACCTCCTCAGGAGTTAGAATATAATTAATGGACCGCATCATTGTACCAGCAAATAATTTTCACTATTTAATATCGTCCATTAATGGAAAATAGTATATTGTTCGTCTATTTTTATTTATTATTGACTTATCTTAATAGAATTTTGCTTAGTTTTAGGAATACAAAAACTAAATTATAAATACAAAAACTGTATTTTTTTTTACAAGAAAATAATGACGTCACAGATTACAAAAACTCAAATAATACAAAATTCTCAGTTTGGCGTACCACTTAATAGTAGCCAGCGTACCACCAGTGGTACGCGTACCACAGTTTCAGAACCGCTGGTCTACACAATGAATGTGTAAAGCATAAGCATGAAATTTTCACTTTAGTACAAAATAGTAGTAATTACTAGTAATTATTAGTAGAAAATAGTTAAAGCAGAATCAGGAAACTTCCAAAACCACTAAATCTATCAGAAGTGAGTAAAACTTTACTATTCAGACTAACCTAACCTAACCAAACCAAACCTAACCAACCTAATCTAGCTTAACCTAACCTAACTAACACTAATCAACCTAACCTATCCTAATTTAGCACATTACGAAGCTGTTATGGACTCTGTCTCTGAACACTGTATGGATAGTAAAGTTTTGGCTATATGTACAGCCTATTAACTTGTTAACATACAATCTTTATTGATTGTATTACTCTTCTCGGGTAAAAGTAATGTCCACGAAAAAGATAAACGATAACGTCCACGAAACAGATAAACGGTAACGTCCACGAAACAGATAAACGGTAATGAACATCACATTTTGTTCAAAAGTCAAAATTAAAAAAAAATTCATTCAATGAGGTGAGTTTTTTCTTTCGAGCCATGAGAGAGAGAGGGGGGGGGGGAGGGGGCGTTGGGCAGTAGGTTTGAAATGGTTATTTCTCCAAAATGCAATCGTTTTTTTCCGGCTTTACGACATCTGATTGGCTTGACATTCTATCGACAAGTTATTATTCGATTAGATTAAGTTAGGTTAAGTTAGTTTGGATTACGCTAAGTCAGATTAAGTTAATTTTTAAAGTTTTTTAAGTTAGTTAAGTTATTTCGTCGACAAGACCAAAACATCGACACCAACAAAAAACTGAGTATAGGTCCGTCTTTTCGCGAAACGCGAACACATTTTCTGCAGAACAGAAACGTTACCACGGAAGTGAAGTGTTTTGTGCCGGATTGGAATTATTACCATAATTTCTTTAATAACTTAATTTAGTTTTTACTTTTATGATGTCTCTCAAACTACGTTTATTATATATACATATATATATATATATATATATATATATATATATATATATATATATATATCGTTCTTAAAATAATCGGGTCTTTTCGGTTTGAAGTGCTGTGAAAAAACGGATCAAGTAAAGATAAGCACCCCCAGCCTTCTTTAATTAGCCTTATAAGGCTAACTAACGAAAATATCACGACCTAACCTAACCAATCGTCAAGGGCGTACAGTTGACTTAACGATTGGTTAGGTTAGGTCGTGATATTTTCGTTAGTTAGCCTTATAAGGCTAATTAAAGAAGGCTGGGGGTGCTTATCTACTCGATCCGAAAAAACAAAAGAAAATAATATTTGTAGGTAGAAAATGTATATATTTGTTAAGAAAAGTACATTTTGTGGTGGAGAAATGTATAATAATTTAAAATTGGAAATGTCTCGTAAGATTTTCTCAAATAAGTCTTATTTGTGTTCTTTCGACGCCAAACGAATTCGCAAACTGTTTCATTTACTGTATTTCAATTGTACAGTTTGGACCTCCGATTTGGATTAGATGTTTTAAAATTGTCTCGCCACAAACCTGGTACACGTAAGAAAGTTAGGTTAGGTTAGGTTGTATTCCATTTCTCCACCATAAAATGTATTTTTCTCAACAAATATATACATTTTCTACCTACAAATATTATTTTCTTTGGTTTTTTTCACAGTGCTTCAAACCGATAAGATCCAAATAACCAATTTGTTAATAAATCGCATAGTTCGATAAGTCACCTTCTCTGCGTTTGCCCCAATGTATTGGGAGCTTAATTTGTTAAATTGAATATATATATATATATATATATATATATAGTATATAATTTGGTAATTTTATTTATAGAATTTTTTTCAAAAATTTGCGTAACGAACTTCTCACAGAACGATCCAAAGTGGAATGTTTTTTGGTATAAATAAACACAGACAATTATATATACCTCGTGCACCTCGTTGAAGTTCCGTGTGTTGATCGATCTTCACACGAAGGTCAAGCTGGTGGCCCCGCCTCTATGCCTGGCTTGGTGGAGGCGCGAGTTGCTCTCTTGCGCTCTCCACCGCACATAGAAAGGTACACCCGGCTCATCTGGTACCGTCCTGAGCTAGGTATCTAGTCTTCTTTTGAATACTCCAACATTTACCCCTGTAACGTCTCTGAGATCCTTTGGAAGCTGGTTATAAAGTCTTGGCCCCCTGACAACCAAGCTATTTTCCTTCAGTGTTGAAGAGGTCCCTCGTAGGGTCTTTAATTTGGGAACACTACACATTCTGCTTTTCCTATTTTCCAGCGTGGTTTAGATGGTAATTGGGTTTAGTTTTAGGTTTGGTACAAGTTTTTCGATCATTTTCCATATGTAGATTATGGTGTACCTCTCTCTTCTTTCCAGGGAGTGCAGATTTAGTTTACGTAGTCTTTCTCAGTAGTTGAGTTCTTTGCAGCCATCAATCTTAGCTGTGAAATACCTCTGAGTTTCTTCTAGTCTATTAGTTTCTTCCTTTTTATATGGGGACGTCAAGACTGAGCAGTATCCAAATTTTGGTATGATCAATGTTTTCAGCAAGGGAATCATTACTGTTTTGTCCCTTTTGAACGTTCTTAGTACCTGTCCCACGACTCTTTTTGCTTTGTTTATCGATCGATGGCTTTCGTGCTTCCTGAATTTCCTGTCTATCTGGACAGTCTGTTTTAGTTCCTCATTTTTACCATATCTCAAGCGCTGAAATTTCTCGGTGTTAAATGTCATGTTGTTGTCTTCTGACCATTTGTATATTTTGTTCGTGTCTCTCTGCAAGGCGTCCACCTCATTTGCATCGCTGATTTTTCTGCTAATTTTCATATCGTCAGCAAAGGATGTTACTATACTATTGCTGTGTACTCCACTGTCTATGTCTGTTAGCATGGTAATGAATAGGAATGGGGCTAGTAGCTATACCTTGTGGTACTGAGCTGCGTACTTCCGATTCTGATGATGATATACTTTGAAGTTTGACGACCTGTAGACGTTCTCTGAAGAAGTTGTAGATCCATTTTCCTACTTTGTCTGTTATTCCCATATGTTTCATTTTATGTGCAATTATATAATAATCACATCTGTCGAAATCTTTAGCAAAATCCGTGTATATGACATCGTAGTTATCATTGCCTTCCAGTTTATCTAAAATATTGTTATAGTGCTCAATAAATTGTGATAGGCAGATCTTCCTGATCGGAATTCGTGCTGATTTTCGTTGAATCTTTCCAGTGTCTCCAAGAAGTCATAGATTTTCTCTCTCTAACTAATCTTTGGAATACTTTATATATATATATATATATATATATATATATATATATATATAGAGGAGAGAGAGAGGAGAGAGAGAAGAGAGAGAGAGAGAGA